>JAQZBX010111691.1:0-10261 GCA_029593785.1 Cabassous unicinctus
ATATCTAGACCAAAGAAACAAGAATTTCTCTATAGTCTATTTAGATCACATATGTAATATTGTGCTTAATACCAGAAAATATCTCTTCAAAGAGATATTGACAAACTCTACTGTGATTGTTGGAAAGCTGTCAAGATTGTGAAAAGTTGAAGTATTGGGGCATATTCAGTTTGAAGAAAACATTTTTTGGAAGGCAGAAGGTGGGGTTGTAGTAGACATGATAATTGCCTTTGGATAGTTGAAGGCTTTCAGCAGAAGATATTAGGGTGGAAGGAATAGGGAAGCCAATTTTAGCTAAATTCAAGTATAACTTCTAACCCACAGGTTGCTCTTTTATGAGCTGTCCAAAAACAGAATGAAAAACCTTATTGGAGCTTTTCCAATAGAGGCAACCCTGTTTTCCTTAGGATATAAACATTCTCAAGTCTCTCCTATTCTAAAAATAAATAAATAAAAATAAAAGAAACCAAGAATACCTTCTTTGGACCTTACTTTTGCCTATCTCTTTCCCTCCCCTGCCCATGTTCTTAAGGAAAGAGTTCATTCCTGCCATCTCTATTTTCTCACCTCCTAAATGCTCTTTGACCCTTGTAACTGGGCGTATGTTCACTCTGATCCACTGAGGTTAATTTTGCCAAAGTCTTCAAAGGATGTTTTTGTTGCTAAATCCAAAGGACATTTTTCAGATCTTAGCTGGTTTTTCTGAAGCTTTCAAACCTGTCAACCCCTCCCTCCTTTTTACATTCTTTTCTCCCAATCTTTCCATGACACAACACTTGCTTGGTTTCCTTCCACCTTTCTGGCTGGTTCTTCTTGGACTCCACTCCCTTTTTCCATGGATTCATTCCCTAGACCTTCTCTTTTCACTTTATACATTCTCTCTGTGTGATTTTATATTTTCTCTCAGCCTCAACTGCCATTCCTATTCGGATGGCTTCCAAATCCATGTCATCCCTGAGCTCCATATTCATGAGCCCAGAGGCTTCCTGGACACCTTCACTTTAATTTTTAAGAGGATTCTCAAATTTGACGTGTCCAACATTTAGTTTATCATTTCGCTTCCACCTTGTCCAGGTATGCCCTTCCTCCTGTCTCCCCCAGACCAGTGAAGGCCAACACCACCATCCAGCTGCTCGAGCCAGAAGCTTGGGGGTCATATTTGACTCCTCCCTTGTTCTCACCCCACATTTAGTCCACTGCAAAGCACTATGGATTCCACTCCAATATGTCCCCTTCCTTCCATCCCCATTACCACTGCCTTAGATCAGCATTTCACTATCTCTTGCTTGGATTACTGCAATTTCTTACTGCTTTCTCCATCTCCAGTCATGGTTTTCTTAAATCCATCCCCACACTGCCACAAGAGTGATTTCGTTTAAATGCACATCTCATCATGTGACTCCCTGCTTATGGGATCCATAGATGGCTTACCATCAGGCTAAAGTTCAAACTCTTCATACTAAAACCTTTTATGACATGGCCGTTGCTTTTTCTGGCTCTACTTTTGACCGCTCCAGTGCTCCCTCTTCTCCACCTGTTGTGCTGGAGTTTCCCTGAACATCCCATCCTCCCACATCTCAATCTGTCTCCTCTTGTAATCCTCCATACCCATCTAACTGGCCAGCTCCTCTCATCTTTGAACACAGGCTCCAGAGCCATGTAACTTGGGATGACACTCAGCTGCAGTCAGCCCAGACCACCCCAGCCCAGAGTCTGGCACTGGGAAGAAGCATCTTTTGAGTCAAATTTTGAGTGAGTCCTTTGGACTCTTCTGTATTTCTTAATTTAAAAAGACCTAAAAAGTTATTTCAGATGAGGTCACTTTTGACAAGAGGAAACTACTTTTTTTCACTTTGGGTTGGAGGATAAGACCTGTGTACAACTTTAGCGTCAGCCTCTGTACCCAACATATTTTCATCCCAACACATTTAACAAATTGTTCCTCAGAGTTCCTTTGGATACTCTACTGGCAACGATTCTATAACTACAGGTTGTTTTCTCTGCTACAAAACAGACCTGAGTGCTAATAAGCAAACCCATTTTTAAAAAATTCTTCCCTCAGAGGAAACCACTTTCAACAACAGAAAACAGAAATCCTTATCATGTCTACTTTCCCTAGCCCCACTAAGTTCTATGATTTTTCTTGCTGGGATGGTTATCATCATCAATATGCCTGGCTAGTAGGAAAGACTTTGACCTTCTCTCTCTGTTAGCTGCAATGTGGAGAAAAACATTCTCCTTTGTTACAGGTGAATCAGATTGGCCTTTTGTGAAGGCATATTAAAGGCAATTACTTAACAAAGTAAATTAGATAAAGGAAGTATAGTGTATACTGATTTTTTATTTCAGCATACTGATTTTGTACACAGTATTCTGATTTTGAATCTAACAATTCATCTAGTCACAGATTTCTTTTGATTCTATGTATCAGGTTGTAGCAGTTTGGCAGTTTGATATAGAGTTATGAATTCCAAAAATAGATATTGGATTATGCTTGTAAACTGGTCTGTTAATCTGGGCATGATTAAGTTATGATTAGGGAATTGATTGGGCCACGTCAGTAGGGCATCAAGCCCCACCCCTTGGTGGGTGGGAAATCAAATATAAAAGGCATGGCAAAGGACAGAGTTGGAGCAGTTCTGATGTTGGAGTCTTGAGCTGGAGCCCTGGGAAGTAAGAGAGCTTCGTCCTGAGGAAGGAGAGAAGGCCCCAGGAAAAGACATGAGCCATTTGCCTGAGAATCTACAGCTGGCCTTGTGGAGAGAAGCAAAGCTTAGAGAGCCTCATAGTCTACAGCTGATCTTGTGGAGGAAACAGGGGCACTAAGCCCAAAGAGAAACGGAGCCCCGGGAAAAGAGGAACCCAAGAAGCCTGAACCCTTGCAAACGTCAGCAGCTGTCTTGCACTAACACGTGGCAACAGACTTTGGTGAAGGAGGAAACTTATGCTTAAGGCCTAGTAACTGTAAGCTTCTACTCCAAATAAATGCCCTTTATAAAAACCAATAGATTTCTGGTGTTTTGCCTCAGCACCCCTTTGGCTGACTAATACACAGGTTTACCAGTTGCCATAATTTTCTTCTCCCTGTTGCAAGACTCTAATAATAATAGCAAAATGATAGTAATGACATTTATTGAGTACTTTCTATGTGCTGGGCAGTGTTCTAATTGTTTTACTCATGTTAATTCACTTAATCCTCACAATATTTCATTACAAATAAGGCATCTGTGACAACAAAAGTTACATTGTTAGCTCAAGTTGACAGAGCTAGTAAGTGGTAGAAGTGGTATTAAAACCCCAGCAGTCTCCCTCCAGAGTCCAGGCTCTCAACCACCTTGCCTTAGAGTTTCTGGATTCACAAGAACTTTGGATGTCTCTGAGGTCAAGCATGGTGGAATCATCAGTCCCATCCCAGACCCAGTTCCTAGTCCTCTTTCTAATTGTGGATTTGGATAATCCTTCCAACTGCTGCAAATTAGCAAAGGGGCACTGGACCATTAAGTGATACCTTTTCCACTTGTCTCTAAGATTTCCCTTGGACTACAGGGCCCCTTCATGGTCCTCCATGCCATCCTCCCCCCTCCCCCCCACCAAGATGGCTCCCTCATCTGTTTGCTCATTGTTTTTTCTCATTGTTTGCTCGTTGTCTGCTCTTTTTGTTTGTTTGTTTGTTTTCTGTTTGTTTGTTTTTCCTTTAGGAGGCACCGGGGAACTGCTCCCTGCTCATTTGTTTTTGTTCATTGTCTGCTTGTTGTTAGTTTGTCTTCTTTAGGAGGCACTGGGAACCGAACCGGAGACCTCCCATGTGGAAGACAAGTGCTCAACTGCTTGAGCCACAGCCACTCCCCATGCCATCCTTTTAATCCATAAGGTCTGTATGACCCAAGCCTCTGTTAATCCTATTATTACCTTTTGCCTTTCTCTGGTGTCCTCTGAAGCAGATCTGAAGCACATGCACTAGTGGATGGTGGCAGCTGGCTCTTGGTGGCAGCTGCAGTTGGTTTATTTAAAGATTGGCAAAGTACTGAATCTTCATTTTCATTTTCTAGTACAAATGGTGGACAATACTTGGTTCAGCCCAGGAGCTTATTTCATTCCTTTCCTTTTCACTTTTTGTTAAGGTTAGGCTATCATCAGCTAAACCTCCTAGTTCCAAAAATCCATCTCCCTTGATATCTCCTTAGGCACATTTGAATCACTCCCCTCGGTTCTGATTTCCCATCTATTGGGACATTAGGATAGAGTGAAAAAAATAGTAGCATTTGAAGTCTGCTTTTTTTCCCCATTGGCCTTGGAACCTTGTGATAATCACTTAAATTCTTTGAGCCTGTGTCTTCTCTAAAATGAGATAATGACATTTATCCTGAAGTGTGATGTGAGGGTTAGAAATAGCATATGGAATGTGCCTACCAGAGAACTTGGTTCCTAGGAGGTGCTTGATAAATGGTGGCTTCAGTGGTAGCTGTGGTAGTGCTGGCAGCACTGGTGGTGATAGAATTCATCTAAGCCTCACTCCCTTCCAGACTAAGCTATCAAGTACCATGTTGTCATCTCTCAAGGCTCAGCCTGCTGTGGTCTGCTTAACTTTGCTGGGGAAACTAGGCTTGTCTTTGAGAGAGCCAGGTGCCAAGGAGACAAATCAGCCACAGATACTGCCAGATTTACAGACACATGTGCCCCAAGGGCCGGGCTTACAGAAGAGGTGACTGTCCAGTTTGGCCAGTCATAACCAAGGAGAGCCAACAGCATAATGGTGCATCCTGCCTGGAGAAGAGGACGGTGCCTAGCAGCTGAGCATCCAGGAGCCAATGGCGTTCAGAGATTCAAGGAGGGAGGGTGGATAGTTTGCACTGGGAAAGAGAGCAGCAGAGCAGGGCTCCAGCCACTAGGCTGCAATTCTGAGTCAGGATTCCTAGGAAGATAAGCCAGGGCTGGCTCTTGAGAACCGGAAAATAGTCTAGTTAGTAAAACTGGGCACCAGGGCAGGACTGGATTTACAGTCAATGGGACCTGATGTAGAGAACCAGTCTGTTGGCCAGAGCTGTAATTCCATTAGATTTCTGTAACTGGGGTGGAGCTGAACCTTCCATGGGGCCCCAGAGGAGGGAGAAGGAAGTAGAGAGTCTGGGAACCAAGTCAGAGCAGACTGTCCCTTCTAAAGGATTCTCTGATTCAGTGGTCCTCTTTAGAGTGGTATCAGGGGTATAACCACTAGAGTTTCACAATTTGATGACACACTTTCCTTGTACGGTCAGAGTAACATACAGATGAGAAGGGGAAGAATAAGTTTAGTCTCTCAGAGACAACTGACATGGTTTAGAAGGGAAAAAGGGAAAGATGTTCCAGAGGAAGCTTTCTTATCTGTGTAGTATTGATTCTGAAAGCAAACCATTTATTACCATGTCTTCCAGTAATTAATTCAACACAGGTTAACCTGCCCAGATTAAGAGAAAATGAATCGACTTCCTTTCTCTTCCCTCCTTCTTTCATTTCTATGACATATTGCAAGGTGGGATGGGCCTCAGGAGTGTGCTTGCCGCTGTGGAAGCCACCAGTCTCTAAGCTGAAAGTAAGAGGGAGCACATGATGAATTTGTATACAGGAAGAATGCATGCAAATTCCACAATGAAAATATTTTTCCTGGATATAAAAGATTTTGAAAAATATTTCAAAAGTTTTAAACCTCCTCTGTAAAGACAAACTTATAAGAATAGCAACTGCCATTTTTTGACTACAAGGATAGCTCATTTAATCTTTGAAATGAGTAGGTGTTAATATTGTCCCTATTTTACAGACAAGGAATCTGGCCTAGAGAAGATCATTCAAGTGGGGAGATCTGGGTCTGGCTGACCTCTGAGCCCTTACTTCTAGCACACATGCATTGAGAGTAACCAGAAAACAGCTTATTCAATATGCCTTTTCAGTTTTTCCAAATGAAGTTTCTATTTTTCATTTTTATTTATCTTCTTAATTTTCAATTATGAAGCTACACATTTTCAGTATAGAAAATACAGACAAGCAAAAAGGAACAAAAATAATCCACCCATTCAGTTGCCTAACTGTCTGTTGCTAGATTTGGGTGTTTATTCCTCCAGATATTTTTCTATTTATATGTATATGGGTATGTTTGGTTACCAGCTTTTCTTCATTTAGTGGTATTTTCATGGCAATAGATATATAGACATATATCTGCAATATTATTTTTCTTTGCTGGTCAAGTCTTTAATACTCATACCCAGATTCTAATAACTTATAATTATAGACTACTCAATCCAGGGACAGTTATAAGTATGTAAGGAAAAGCTAAATAAACATTGAAAACAGAGGGCTGAATTTAAGCCATGCATTCAGAATCTTTTCTCAAGAGAAGGCTTCAGAGTGTGACAAGTTACAAGTACCCTTCCAAGCCCTTCCAGTACCTCATTGTAGGGAAGCCTAGCTATATCAGGGGGCTGTGAGGAAGTTCTGAGTCTGTAAAACCAGCTGGAGTGGTGGTGGTGGTGGTGAGGGGTGCCTCAAAACAGTATGCTTGTAGCCTCTGTCTGTCTTCTTGTTGTTTTCTTTGTTCCTTCATACTACTCCATCTCCCACTGGGTGACCCCTTCCTGAAATAGGGGTTCTAGTCAGGGTCCAGGATGCAGCCTTTGGCTCTGGTTCCCTTTGTCCTGAGCAAGTGTAATTTCATGGTGGGCAAGGTTTTCTAGGACCCCTGACAGCTCCAGGAGGTGAGTACTCGCTGGCTGAGAACTTGGGGTGATGGGGCAATTCAGGAGCTGAAGGGTAAGGCCTGGTGTTGTTGAGATTTGGTGGGTGGGTTAGGCAGCTGGGAGAGCAATGACCACAAGGGACCAACACCCAAGAGCCCTGAGCATAAGGGTTTTGGGCTGTGTATTATGCAAACCAAAAATTAAACACCCATCACCAACAAGAACAACCCACCAGGGCAGATCTGTGTCTTTTTTTCTCTACCAATGAGCAACTGGAGGCGTTTCATGACCTGATTTGGTTTGAAATACATTTTTTTATTTTTTATTTTTTTATTTTACCAGGAGGTCCCAGGGATCGAACCGGGTCCCTCCATATGGTAGACGGATGCCCAACCACTTGAGCCACATCCACCCCCCTGAAATACATTTTTAACAGGAATAAAGCCCGCTGCCAAGTTCTGACTAGAACAAAGCATTATATCTGAGTTATTCCACCTGGAAAGGAAACCAGGTTTGATACAGAGAAAGCCAAGCTCTTCAGGCTTCCTGCAGGTACCATGGGACATCCAAGCTACATCAGGAATTGGTGCACTTATTTGTCTTGGGATGCACAGGGCAAAATCCCAAGGCACTGTGCTTTGGGTTTAAGGAGCGACTATGCAGTTGTCCTACTCCAGTCTTGGAGCCAGAACACTAAATGTTGTCGGCCCCAGTTGTAATTATATATCTTCATGGTTTTTTACACTGTGGGTTATTTTGTAAAATATATATGAGCCTCAACGATGCCAAGCATGGACTGAAATAGCTCTTGTGAACTTTAGTCCATCACATGCCTCAAATTTGAAACTATCATTGAGAAAGGCTAAAAAGGGAACTCCAAATTAATATGATTGGTATGTTTCATTTTTCTTCTTCATGGGGCTTAGACTCTTTGCCTAAAATTGGGGACTTCTTAATTCTTGGGGATTCACAAGGTCAGTTTCATTTGCTTAAAAAACACAACTAAAGAGAAGAGGGTTATTTGGATGCAAACCTTGGGTCTGATCTGCCTGCTGTAGCTGTCACTCTGGTGAAAGTTTTACAAGTTCATAAAGTTAGAAAGGTTCAATGATTGGGTTTTACTCTAAGAAATTACTTTCCATCATGGCTTCAGGTTTCCAGATGATGTAGTACCCAACAACCCACACAGGGTCCTTTCCTAGAGTCTCCTTTTCTTCACTCTGTGTCCCACAAGCAGAATGCTCGAATGTTTAGTGCCAATAATTTCCCCATCAACAAAATGGAAGTTACAGATTCTTAGTCCCTTCTCCTTTGTGTGAGGCAACCCTTGGGTTGGAGGCCCAGAGCTGCCCCACCTGTATGTACAAGCCACCTGACCTTGCCAAGCCTCAGTTTCCATATCTATAAAATGGAAATAATATCTATTCATCAGATTTGAAGTAGGCATTAAGTTAATGCATTTGAAACACTTTAAATCAAGAGCACAGAGCAAATATAAATTATCATCATTATAATTCAAGGAATTTGGTGACAGTGGATGAGATAATGTCTGGAACACTCTCAGAAAAGAACTAAAGATATAGAAGAGATTGATGATATTGCCCCATACCGGGTGTTTCCCAAGGGAGGGAATGTGCTGACCGGTCTTGAGTTTGACTGAACTCTTCACAGCCCTAGGCTTCTTTTACTGTTTGAGAGCCAGATTCCCATGCATAACAGCATTAGCTGGGGAACTTTCCACATTCTAAAGCTAAAGCAAATAATTTAATGAGGGATGTTCTGACTTTTACATAAGTTTAGGTCAACAAGACTTGGAGGGCAAAAGTGGTTATAGATGGAAACAGTGCTTTGTATTTACAGCACAGCTGTCCACTTACTTTGCATGCCCTTCTAATCAGAGAGAACAGGGCTAGCCTGTTCAGTGACCTGTGCACCAGGAAGCTGTGCTGCCCAGCTCCTGCCCCACCCTTCTTTGGGCTTCTATGTAATTATTCATCCCCTGCCAGACCCTGCCATCTGACCAGCTCTTCTTATTTATTGTGTCAACATTCTTCTTATGCCATTGCTTAATTTTCCTTTCCTAGTATTAAGGATGGGTTTATGCTGAATGACTGACAATTCTTACCCAGGCTTTCATGACTGTGAGGAATATGGGTACAGTCTGTGATTAAAGAAGATAGCTCTTGACCAGGTAATGAGGTGAGTGATGGGTTGTGAGCCTGAACCCCATGACCTTCCTGTCTCTTGGTCCCATCACCAGCTCTTTTTATTCTGCCCTCTCCCTGAAGGGTCTTATATGGAGAGAGACTGGTTTACTGCAGCTTCTCTGCCCTGAGGAAATGCTCCAATAGTTGAGTCTCTTCATTAAATCTCCCAAGGGAAAAGGAAAGAACATATCAGTCACTCTTTGAAAGTGGGGCGCCTGAGCCCTCAGCAGGCCCGGCATCTTGGCTGGCCATCTGTAGTGGCCAGTCCTCCTCCTGGAGCAAATCTCTGAACCCAGCCTTGGCTGAGAAGGATTGCAGGTGGCCCCATTCCTAGTGCAGATCTCCCTCCCCTGTCTGTCCCCCTCCACTCCTTCACACCAGGCAGCCTGGTCCCGCAGTGAGCGCTGGAGCTGGGCTTGCTGACTCCCTGGCTGAGCTTCTCCGAGGATGGATGAGCCCTTTTTCCTGGAGAGCTGTTTACCACTTCTGCTCTGCTCCCCCAAGCTTTTCATCCACCAACTCAGATTGCAGGAGAAACCCCAGGAGTGCACCTGTCTTCCTCCCCCACCGAGCTCTTCCATTCCTTACCAAGGCCTCGCATGTGTTCTAGACTTCTGAATCTGGGCCTTTGCCCGCACCATTCCCATGCCTGGCAGGTTTCTCCCCATTGGCTTCACATTTTAGACTCTTAAAAGTTGGCTCAAAATCCACCTCCTTCTGAAAACTTCTCCAGGCTTATCCATCTTTGCCTGATTGCTCCTATCCCTAGTGTGTCCTCAGCATAAATATCAACAATTTGTAGTACTGTCACACCTCATTTCTTTCGTGTCCTTGGACCCGTGGAATTGTTCTACATAATTTAATTTTGTAGAGAACCGAAACTTAACCCTAAGCATCTCATGCTGAAACTTTTTAAATTTGATTTTTATTGATGATAAACTTTCTGAAATATAGTTTAGACATTCCATGCCTGATATTCAGAGAATTCTGAACACAATGTATTCCTTTTTTGATGCTTCAGGGCCCATGGCAATGTTTACTAATTCTCAATATGAGCAAGGACACCCCTGGGCTATGACAGAGGCTAAGATTTTCTATGTCCTTTCACTGAGGGCCTCTTCCAACATTGCAGAATCATTTCTGGGTTGGCCTTCATTCGGGGCCCTGGTCAGGGGATATGGCTTCTAGAGCAGCATGCGTCACTCCCTGAGGTCTTCAGGACAACCCTGTGGCTGGTGGCCACATTTCTATTGAATTGTGATGATAATGATACTCAATACACCTGGGAAAGGTGAGATGCAAGTGAGCTAGGCTCTCTAAAGCCGCACTGAGACCCGCATCCCAGAG
>JAQZBX010111692.1:0-10260 GCA_029593785.1 Cabassous unicinctus
CGCAGCGAATGGACACAGCAACACAAGCAGCAAGGGGGGTGATAGATAAATAAAATAAATAAATCTTTGAAAAAAATAAATAAATAAAGCATTATAAACCATCAATGAGGAGGCTCAGAACTGGGATATTCCAGACAAAGACTTTAAAAAAATGGTCCTAAATACACTTAAAGAGCTAATGGAAAACATGGACAAAGAATTAAAGGAAATCAGGAAAACAATAGATGAACACAAAAGAATATTAATAGAGAGGTGGAGATTATGAAAAGTAACCCAACATCTCTGAAGACCACAATAACAAAAATTTTAAATTCCCTAGAAGGGTTCAACAGCAGATTGGAGATGGCAGAAGAAAGAATCAGTGAACTTGAAGATAAGACAATTGAAATTATCCAATCTGAGGAGCAGAAAGAGCAAAGAATGAAGAAAAGTGAACAGAGTCTGAGGAACGTGACTGAGCATACCAATATATACATTGTGGGAGTCCCAGAAGGAGAAGAAAGAGAGAAAGAGGCATAGAGACTATTTAAAGAAATACTGACTTAAAGCATGCCAAATTTAATGGAAGACATGAATATATATATCCAAGATACTCAACAAATTCCAAACAGGATAAATCCAAATAAACACACATTATGCCAGGTTATAATCAAACTGCCAAATATCAAAGACAGGAATTCTGAAAGCTGCACGAGAGAAGCAACATGTCACATGCAAGGGAACCTCAATAAAACCAAGTGCTGATTTCTCAATGGAAACTATGGAGGCAAGGTGACAGTGGGTGGGAAGACATATTTAAAAAGTGCTGAAAGCAAAAAATTGCCAACTAAGAATTTTGTATCTGGCAAAACTGTCTTTGAAAAATGAGTGTTGCATCAAGGTCACAGGCTGAGAGTGTGATTCAGGGTGGTATTTTACCATGCCTCCTAGCTTAACCAACTCTTGGACTCATTAGCTTCAATTTTATTATGATTGGGGCTATTGCTTATGAGGCCTGGATTTCTGAGTTGGCTGTTAAAACAGTCACACTTGGATTGAAAACTTCTTTTCACTTGGGTTGGGATAGGAGGAAGGCATGGTGATGGCCTGCAGCACTGGAACCCCAGGAGATGCTGGCAGAGGCTCATGGATGAATGGAAAGGTGGTAAGGTGTCATTGAAGGCACTGGAGGAAAGGGTGGATGGAGCCTGGAGCCTGATTCATCTGGGAAGCATTTGGTTTTCCCTATGAGGGTTCAGGAGTAGCAAAGTGGTAAACCTTAGGTAAACAGGATCAATAAGTATGTTTTGTTAGAATTTGAAGGCCTAAATATAAACCAAAAATTTCCAATTTGCTGCAGGCCCCATAGTTCCTGTTATTTCACGTTTAAGATTCACACATTTGTGTCACCTACTGGGATTAGAGGGAGCCCTGAGTGTGCCCTGGGGTTATAAGTGTTACCTCCGTATTTTAATAGTCTGAGCATAAGCAGAAGCAGAGCTATCTAAACTATGCTAAATAGATATGGTCTACTCAAGACACAGTGGCTGAGAAATAGCATAATAATGTAAAATATCACTGTTCTATATGATTTTAAACTCTTCTGTTTAACTACTTGAATAAAGCAGATCTATATCCAGAAATTTCCATCACGTGTTCCTTCTTGTCCTGGAAACTGACTACCAGGCTGAGTCCTAATGCTTTTGACTTTTCATTCGCTGATGTTATGATTTTTCTTTTTCTTTTTCAAACTTCTAGCATTCTATCTTGGTTTACTACTTAATTGGTTGATAGATTTTTTTGGATCCATTTTAGCAATTGTAAAAAGCTTTTAAAAATGAAATGAAATGAGCTTTTGTGAATGCCAGTTTATTTTCCATGAGGACATGTTTGTGAGTTCTGTGTTGCCTGGAGCCAGGCTGAAGGTTCAGCGAGGCTAAAGTGCTGTGTCAAGTTGGACAATCACCAAGGGATCTCTCAGCTACAACAGTCCCTTGATTCGAAACCATCTTACCACCTCAGTCAGAGACCAGGGTTGTTAAATTCAGATTAAGATAAAGTGATCAAATCTTGAAATGTGTTGATTAGGAAAGTGATTTAAAAAATGAACTTCACTGATTATAATTAATGGGCAAGAGGAGATTGTACTCAACAAGCTTTGTGAATTAAAGAATTTAATTCTGAGACTAAATGTTAACCTTATTTTAAATTCCTTTTTAGTATGTTTCTTAAGTAAATAACAGTCTTATGTTTCTTTCCTAATTACAAAACACTGTTATTCCATTTTTTTCTGAAGGAAAAGTATCTTCTAACCATAAAGCATGCATAATTCTAAATTATAAAAACTGCAACCAAAGGCAGAAGGATGATTCTAAACAGTTCACTTTAGGAAAGTGGGCTTGAGGCTTCTTCATTAATGCATCTTGGAGACCCACAGGTATAACCTTAAATGGCTTAATCTTAAGAGAATCCCAAATATTCTCTAACATAGCCTTAGGCTGCTTCACAACTAGGGGTTATTAATTTGGCTGGTTCATTGTTTGTAAGAAAAAACCATATTTGGGTCTTTTCAAATGTAGAAAAACCCATGGCTTTTATTTCATAAAGCCATAGTCTCATGGGATTAAAAAAACTTCACAGTAGTCTGGTAATTGAGTCACTTCTATACATCTGACCAAATCACCTCACTGGTCTCTTTTGATTAGAGCACAGAACATGACTATTTCAGTCACCGGTATAGCCAGTGTTGCACAGTAATCATTCCATAAATGAATGCAGAATGTTAAATGCATCTAGCAAAGTCTTGACTATCTCTGGTTACAGGAAGCTCATTATTGTTGGAAGCAGCCTGATCTATCCTTGGGCAATTCAGGTTCTCTTTTATAATGATTCCACTGTCATCTCTTTCTACTCATTTGTTCCAGTTTTACCCCTTCAGGCTGCATAGACTTTCCCTACCTCATGACAGACCTTTAAATATCTGAAGCTGATCCTCATGCCCTACTCTCTCCACCTGGCTTCCAAGCTTCCCTTTAGCAGATTTATTTAACTAATTCTTTAACAACTGACATAGATCTGAGTCCTCTGAGTATGCTCCAGATTGTCACTTTTAAGTGGTACCCAGGAAAGTTCAAGGAAGGCCTGATCTGCATAGGATTATTACCTTCCTCATTCTAGAGTCTATGCTAGTTGATGTCAAATTAACTTTTTCATTTTTTGGAAGATACATTTTTTCAGCATTTCAGAGAGAACTTCTATTTTATTCTTAAAACCCTGCCTCAGTGGAAGGCAAATTACATGGGAGATAATTACTATCTTGGAGGCCTGCTAGGCCTGCTAATACATCGTCTGCTGTGTTTTGTTTCCAAGTTGGCTTACTTGGAGATTTAAGATAATTTGTCTTGTTCTGAAGGTTAAACCTGGAGATCTAGATGGAGGGACCTTGCCTGGATGATCTCTGCCAGGGATGTTTCCTAGAAGGAAGCCAAGCTGATCATCAGAAATACCAAGTCTGGTTCCAGAGAACTAGGGTTTCCCTATATGTTAGCCTAACGGGAAAGGCAGAATTTTGAAGATTTTGAAAGGCTGTTTGAAAAGCATGTTTCTGTGCTGCTGATAAATAAGGATTTACTATATATCTTTCATATGGCTGAATTACCATTCAGCAAAAAGAATTCATTGATTTTTATGAACTTTGATGTTTACTGATTCAATTTGTAAATCAAACTATTAATTTGGAAGATTAGGTACAGGACATGCAAACGTGCAGGAGTTTTTTTTTGTTTTTTTTTTAATAAGAAAACGCCTTTTAGGGAGATGATATCTTGCATATGTACTGTTGAGTCCTTTGAAATTATGGTCAATTTATAATTATTTGGGGAGGTGGTAGTGATGAAAAGGAGAAAAAGGAAAGGGAGGAAGCTGATGAGTGAAAGTAGGCAAGGGGAGAAAAAAGGGGATGGGACAAAGAAGGTAGAATGTCAAAGAAATCCCAAGTAGTCACAGAGACCTTAACTGTTTTCTTGCATGCATTTTTGAGTCCTGCACCTTAATTGTACATTTTGTAACTGACTGGTCAAAAGTTAAATAATACTTATGTAACAGAAAGTTATTGTTCTGGGAAGAAAGAAGTCTCTTTCACTTTATTTTTCAAATATGTTCCAGTTTATTTTCTGTAGTTACTGCTTCTAAAAAGAGTTGGGACAGAAAACAGATACTTCTACTCTTCCATTAGATAGAGGGTAATTCCTACTAAGCATGTGCAGTAGCCAAAAGGATCAATTTAGGGTCATCCTGTATAGGGCTCATTTCTCAAGGTTACTTCCTTGAACATCACATCATCAAAGAACTGCTTGGCCCATACAATATTCGTCCTTTTGTGTCTGGCTTAATTCATTCAACATAATATCCTCAAGGTTCCTCCATGTTGTCATGTGCTTCCCCAATTGATTTCTTCTTTCAGCTGAATAATATATCATAGTATGAATATACCACATCCTGTTTATCCATTCATCAGTTGATGGACACTTAGGTTTCCATCTTTTAGCAATTGTGAATAACGCCACTATGAACATCAGTGTGCAAATATGTGTTTGCGTCCGTGCTTTCAGTTCTTCTGAATATATTCCTAGAAGTGGGATTACTGGATGATATGGCAGTTCTATATTTAATTTCCTGAAGAACCGCCAGCGCGTCTTCCAGAGAGGCTGCACCATTTGACACACCCACCAACAGTGAAGGAGTGTTCCTATTTCTCCACATCCTCTCCAGCACTTGTAGTTTTCTGTTCTTTTAATAATGGCCATTCTGTATGGTGTGAGATGTTATCTCATTGTAGTTTGATCTGCATTCCCAAATACCTAGAGATGGTAAACATCTTTTCATGTGTCTTTTGGCCATTTGTATTTCCACTTTGGAAAAATGTCTAATTCTTTTAGCAAATTTTAAAATGGGTTGCTTTTCGTTTTGTCGTTAAGTTGTATAATCTCGTATATAGCATGGAGATCAGTCCCTTATCAGATATATGGTTTTGAAATATCTCCTTCCAACTCAAGTAGGCTGCATTTTTTTTTTTTTACCTTGTTGACAAAGTCTTTTGAAGAACAAAAGTGTTTAATTTTGAGGCAATCCCATATATCAATTTTTCCTTTTGTTGCCCATGTTTTGGGTGTAAGGTCCAGGAAACCACCAGCAACTACAAGGTCTTGAAGATGTTTCCCTACATTTTCTTTTAAGAGTTTTACAGTTCTAGTTTTTATATTTAGGGCCTTGATCCATTTTGAATTAATTTTTGTATAAGGTGTGAGATATGGTCCTCTTTCTTTTAGCTATGGATATCTAGTTTTCCCAGCACCATTTGTTGACTAGGCTGTTCTGACCCAGCTGAGTGGGTTTGATAGCCTTGTGAAAAATCACTTGACCATAGATATGAGGGTCGATTTCCAAACTCTCAATTCTATTCTATTAGTTAATCTATCGTTGTATGAACTAAATACAACGAGTAGACTTGTGGAGTTGGGACTATGAAGTACAGGTTGGTGGGATATGGAATGTGGGATGAGAAGGGGAGTACGATGCTGGATGTATGTAGAATGCTTAATAAGGTCAAATGTAAATATATGGTAATGGATGGAATTGATGGCAACACATTATAATGATAGTAACAAACTGTTGATTTATAACCGTGATTGTGGTTGAAATGAGTAGTCTAGGAAGATTAATGTTAATTGGCAGACAGTTGGAAGATAATATTGGGAATGTTTAACAGTGATTTTGGCAGTAGATGAGGATTGTGGTTAGTAATATAAATACAGGAATGTTCTATTACAGAGTGTAAAAGTGTGATGACACACAGGAAAATTTATGGAATATAGTTAACAACTTTGTTAAAGGTAAAAAATATGGAGTTTGATTTTGTGAGATATGAATATAATTTTTTTTCTCTTCTTCATTTTTTTTCATTAATAAGGACACCTTGACTATGTCATTTAATATGTTCATCTGTGTATCTTTCTGAACACTAGAGGAACAACTGAGTTAATATTAGATGGATAAAAGTGCCCTGGAAAGAACTTTTTAGGAGTAATGTTTCCATAACTTGTTGAGCTGCCTTTTTCTATTATTTTATTTTTTTGAATTTGAAATAAAGTTATTTTTTAAAAAAAGAACAACTGGGCTAGTAAGTATTTCAGGGGTGTGTCATGAACTCTGCATTTGGTGATAACCATTTCAGCATCTGTTTATCTGTGAGAATTCCTTCTTGAATGCCAGAGGCTAGAGGCAAAGAACTTCTGCACTTCATCTATCCTTCCTTTCACCTCTCCTCTAAAAGGCAGGCTGATTTCAGGAGAGCACTGACAGTTTATTTTCACTTGGAGGTCTGGAGATAAGAAGATGGTGATAATAATAGACAGGATTCCAGGCAGCCATTCCTGGAGCCACTGCAACTGGATCAGGACCTAACTGAGCCTAAAGCTATGCCTTGAACCAGTGACAACCTTGGGCGTATCAGTGGACATTTGGCAACCAAATGTCACAGGGTCCCCTTGGCCCTGAAATGCTGTTTGAGCCTATTCTGAAGAGTTTCTTAGTCCTCTTCCTCTTTCCCTCAAGGTTTTGTTTTCAAATGGTGGCATTGAGATCTTCATTTTTCCCCCTTGTGCAGAAAAAGTTAATATAGCAGCCTGATTGCAAGGTTGGCCCTTGGCTGGTGTGTGGGAGCTTGGATTTGGAGAATGTTCCTCCAATTCCCTAACTGGTAAAGGTGGCTCATTGTGCTTAGACTGTGTCTACAATATGATTTATAATGAACACTAACCTTCCTTCTGGAATTCGGAATTTGGGGTATATTCTAAGCAAAACCTTGAGTGCAGAGTTTCCCTAGGCAGAAACATGGCACATGTATTGCTGCGTTTTCCTTGCTGAGGAAAGAGTGTTCTCTCTGTGACCCTTCATGGGAGGTAAGAGCCTCAGGAAACCTGTTACATGGATTCCTCCAGAGTCCGCCTGTGTCTTGTTTCCCTATGGTTGGGCTGTAACCGTGAAATTAAGTATATGTCAAATCTTAACCGTGAAAACAAGTATATGTTGAGTCCCATGAGTCCTTTTAGTGAATCTCTGAACATGGAGGTGGTCTTGGGTATCCTTGACACAACTCCCTTTCTAACAGTATTCATATTCCTATCCCTACACTAACCTTATACCATTTCAGTGAAGGGATAAAAGGGAAGTGATTTTAAAATGTTAAACAGTAACTAAATAAACTATTCATCTAAAAGGTATAGTTTAATTAAAATGTGTCAATCCTCCTGAAAATCAGGAAGCCAATTTATCATTATTGGATAAATTATTATTTATATGCTTTATACTTAGAAAAAATGAACTGTCAAAAAAGAAATGGTTTCTGGTTTAAAGAATATTTTGTTAGCTTTTAAAAACTAAAAACTTTATTGAGATATAATTCAGATACCATAAACTTCACTCTTTAAAGTATACAATTCAGTAGTTTTAGCATATACATGGAGTTGAATATTCCAGAATATTTTCATCACTCTATAAAGAAACTCTGCATACATTAAGCAGTCACTCTCCATTCTTCCCTCCCCCTAGCCCCTGGCAACCATGAATTTACTTTTTGTCTCTAGAATTTATCTATTCTGGACATTTCATATAAATGGAATCATACAATATGTAGCGTTTTGTGTCTGCCTTCTTTCACTTAGCATAATGTTTTCAAGGTTAATCGGTGTTGTAGCCTGTATCAGTACCCCATTATTTTTATGGCCAAATAATACTTCATTTTATGGATATACCACATTTTGTTTATCCATTCATCAGTTGGTGGATGTTTGGGTTGTTTCCACTTTTTAGCTATAATGAATAATGCTGCTATGGACATTTGTGTACACGTTTTTGCATGGACATATGTTTTCAAATCTCGGGTATATATATAGGCATGGAATTTCTGGGTCATATGGTAACGCTTTACCTAACTTTTTGAGGAAGTGTCAAACTGTTTTCAAAAGTGACTATCATTTTTACATTCCCACCAGCAGCATATGAGGGCTCCAATTTTCTACAAGTTCATCAACATTTGCTATTTTCTGTCTTTTCCAATAGTCATTCTAATGGGTGTGAAGTGGTATTTCACTGTGGTGTTAATTTGCATTTTCCTAAGATGTTGAGCATCTTATTGTTTCTTATTGACCACTTATATATCTTCTTTGGAGAAAAAGCTATTCAAATCCTTTGCCCATTTTAAAATTTGTCTTTTAATTATTGAGTTGTAAGAGTTCTTTATTTATTCTGGATACTAGACCCATACCAGATACAAAATATATAAATATTTTTTTCCATTCTGTGAGCTGTTTTTTTCACTTTCTTGATGGTGGTGTCCTTTGAATCATGCAAGTGTTCAATTTCAATTCAATCCAATTTATCTAGTTTTTATTTTGTTGGTTGTGCTTTTGGTGTCATCTCTCACACCAGATTTTAATCACCCCACTTTATTTAGAAAGTCAACATCCATTAGCCCAACTCTACTACTACATGATGGAAAGAAATTAAAGATGGGAAAAGTTACAGTACAGTGAAGTGGAAAGAGCACAGGATTTAGAGTGCTAAGACCCAAGTTTAAGCCCAACTCTTCTAGCATGGGAATAGGTACTCAATCTTTCCAAGTCTCGGTTCTCTATCTTGGAAAAATGAGACTAATAACAGCTACTGTTTCATAAGGTCATTGTGAAATTTGAATGAGCTAATTAGTGAGAAGGGCTTAGCATGGTACCTGACACTCAGAAGACAACCAATAAATGTTCAATTATTGTCATTTTTATTAAGACTGGAACTGGGACTGGACTAAATCAAGAATTGTGTAACGGAATTAAAATGATCACTCTGCTCCTAACCGTGCATTTCTGAATGGCTGCTGAAATTATGTAAAACTATAACCTTGCTTATGGTTAGATAGCCTTCTGGCACCATGAAAAAACCTGGCAGGCACACAATAGAAGGGTTTTATTTCTTTAAAATTCAGGAATAAACTACGCTGATGCTCTTTGAGATACAAAGAAGCATCCTAGACCACAGAACTATGGTGTCAGCATAATTGAACCTTTCATAATGACGTGTGCTTATTATTATTTATCATTAATCAAGGACTGTTTATACAACTACATGGCAAATAACTAACAAAACTCATTATCATTTAAATATAAGATTTTAAGAAAGGTCACTGTATATTTCAGTTAAATATTTACCATGGTTTATAGTCTTACCTCAGAAATTTCATATGAATGATCCCAATCATTTGGTGTTCACAAGTACAGAAGCAATTTAGGACCACAATAAAACACATTATATTTTAAAGATTTATTTATTTATCCCCCCCCTTACTGCTTGTGTTTGCTGTGTCCATTTGCTGTGTGTTTTCTCTGTGTCTGCTTATCTCCCCCTTGCTGCGAGGTCTTGCGGCATCAGCCCACAACGCCGCGCGGGCCGGCCTGCCCTCACAAGGAGGCCCCGGGAAGTGAACCCAGGGCCTCCCATATGGTAAACGGGGGCTCTATCGACTGAGACACACCCGCTTCCCTATATTTTATTGTTATAAACTCAGATACTAGTGAAAGTTCAAAGTGAAATCATCTTCTCTGTTCAGTTTGCTCCTGTATGCTAGATAGACTAATAAATGAGGCGATAACTTCCAATTATATATACTTATTAATATTTAATAGAAAGAGATCTTTCTCCTTTATTTAAACAACTTGATCTAAAATTTTGTCACTATATTCACCATGATAAGCAAAAGTCTTGGTCAGTAACTGGCATAATTATATTTCCTAATGTGGACAGATTTAGCAAATATTAAAACCTCTTTTGAAAAAACACATAATACCCCTATACCATAAAGCTTTAACTTTAAATTAAACTATACAGTTTTTCTAGTTTAGTTATTCCCATCTTAACTTGCAATCCAAAAATAGAAAAAAAAAAAAAAAAGCCATTTAGGTAGTCTTACCAAGGATAAAAGATTAAACAGTACTCCAGGGTGATAAAAATCCTGTGTCCATTACTGTGAGGCAATGAGAAACATCTCCCATGACCACTAAATACCCCATTGGATCTTAACTGTTCCTTCCATCCCATCCCCCTGTGGCATATGACACTCTGCAGTCTTGACTCATGGAATGACAAGATTCATAGTTACATGCCCTTCCTAATCTACCCATCTGTCAACCCTGCACCACCAACCCAGTAATATCACTACCCATCTGTCCTATCCTT
>JAQZBX010111693.1:0-10256 GCA_029593785.1 Cabassous unicinctus
TCTGAAACAATGAGTTTAGTTAATCTGGTTTTCAGAAATAATGTTTTATAATACCAGCTTTGCTAGTAGTAAGACTAATAGCCGTTTTGCCTTCAAATCGGGTGGCCGTAACCCCACTGCCTCCTGCTGCATTCTATGTGCTCCCACCCATCCTGTCCATCATCCTCTGTCCTTCTACTCTGGACTAGGGGATGCTTTGGTCTTCCTACTACCTTGCATTTCTCTGGTTCTTTTAGAACATGCTGCTGAGTTTCTCCAGAACATGAGAACATATATGCCACCAGCTCACCAGACCTTTCTTCACTCATTAGAGTCAGCCCCGTCAGTGCGCAATTTTGTCCTATGCAAAACAGACGCTGGCCTGCAGGCAGCTTACGACGAGTGTGTGAAAGCTATGGTCTCCCTGAGGAGCTACCATCTGCAGATAGTGACTAAGTACATTGTCATCCCTGCGAGGAAGCAAAAGGAAAACCAGACATCTAACGATCCCTCGGAAACGGAAAACAAAGGAACCGGAGGCACCGATTTCATGAAGTTCCTACAGACCGTAAGAAACACAACCCAGAAATTCGTTCTGAAGGAAGGTTAACGCAACCCAAACTAGGGTCCATCTTGTAATGGTGCAAAACTCTATATTCCAGTCCCTGGCCTGTATGAATTCTAAACTGGAATGCTTTGCAAATTGCACAGTATAAAAGATTTCATGTAATCTAAGCATCTTTTAAGATATATATGAAAAAAAAATTCTGTTGGGGGGATATAAAAATAAAATTAAAAAAAGAAAAAAGAAAAACTCCACACCTCTTAGCAGTCACCTCACGATCCATCTATCCTGTCATAACTCTACATTACTAATCTAATTTTGTCTTTATAAATTGACTTATATTTGCATATTAAATAAATGGAATCATAAAAAAAAAAAAAAGATTTCAACCTGAGTTTTTTTCTGATATCTGTAGATTCCTTGTACATGCAACAACAGAAAATTAGATAGAAGGGTGCTTAAATAACAATAACAAAAGAATGCTTAGAGTCAACATATTAAAATACAATCATGACTTCAATAAATAAAGTTGATGTAAGATAAAATATGTAAAAGCTTGCTTTATTCATGCCTATGATTAAAAATTCCTCTGGATGAGACCTACCCGAGATGTCTACCTCTGAATTACCCCTTTACTTTCCTTCTGGTAATATCATATTCTTTCACAACTGTTTACTTGTCTGAATTCTGATTAGATGATAAAATTCATTCCCTTTAGATGATAAGCTACAGGAATTCTGTATTTTTACCACACCCATGCATTCCCAGTTCTTAGTATATAGTAGATATTTAGCAAATATAAATTGAATGAATATATAAAATAAGGAGAGAATGTCTAGAATAAATTAATGTAGCCTGACAAGAAAAAGTTACCTTTGAAATACAATTTCTCCTGGGAGATGAGGGTTATCAGCAAACACAGTCAGGCATGAATTTATTTAATAAAGGAATCCTAGAAAGCTATGTATAAAGGGTAACTTAAAAGTATCTGAACCAAACTCTTAAAGATGACAGAGTTGAGGCTCAGAAGGGTGACATTACTTACTTAAGGCCACACAATTAGGTACAAATGAGAGAACTTAAGTTTTTTGATGATTTATCTTTTTTTCTTTTTTTTTTCATTCTACTTGGAACAGAATAAGTTAGAGAGGAATGGAATTTGGAAAGGGTGAAGGGAGGAAATAAGATCACTTGGGAAGGTCTTATGAGGTAGGAAATGGTTAGCCAAAAATCGACTATATAATGAAAGATGAGAGGATAATAAAGGCACAATGTCCAGCTCTGAGGACATGGGAAAATCCCAGTGAGTACACACCAAGTAGGCTCGAAGAAGGAAATGTAGCCATATATGCTGGGGAATTCATGGGCATACATAAGCAGCTATCTCCCAGCTCTCCACCCCCCCAACCCCACCCACCACCCCCTGCTGCTTCCTTTTTTATTGGGCTGTTTCCACTCCACAACTTAGGGTAGATGTTAAGTCTAAAAAAATGTCCTGACCAGATCTTAAAGCCAGAAACCGGTAACAAATAGCCCCATATGCTAATCAGGCAGGAATTCTGAGGGACAGACCCCACCCCAGGATGGATAAATATCACACTCAGGCAGTATAGAGTTGTCTCTTTTCTCCAGTGTAGAGTGTGCAGAGCGTCAGTTACTGTTCTTGACCTGAGCAGTTTTGGTCACCCCAAGAAACTGGCCACTAAACTGGCCATCCCAAGAAACTGGCCCCTGCTCTTTTGGACACTTTGTGCTGTGTAAGTAATAAGGTGGTCAGAGTATCACATATATTCTGTCTCCAGAGGAGGGAATGGAGGTGGGGAGAGAGCAAAGTGCATTGCTACTGACATTGTAGCTATGTAGGTGATGGAAGGACTGAAACCTGCGCTTCAAGTTCCCCTACAGAGGGTTTGGACATCCACTCCACAGAGTCTAGTCTCTTCTATCTGGTCAAATAATAGAAACCAAGATTCCTGATTTTCCTCTGATTAAATCACCTCTGGACTGGATGAGGCACAACAAAATTCTGGTTATTTTTCTGAAAAAGCACTGCCACTTCCCCAATCCCATGCCATGTCATCTCTGCTCATCACAGTGAGGGCTCAGAACCTCAAGCTCCTCTGGTGGGAGGTCATTGGACAGTGAAGGTAGACTCCTCCCATAGGGGAACGTTTAACCCCAGATGTAATAAATTCTTAGGAACACAGGTCCTATTTAAATGGGATTAGGGATTATTCCATTCCAGTATATGTCCTAGTAAAATCAGAAATTCATAATGCTATATTCTCCTGCATGGTGTTCTCCATGAGTAAGGGGAATTTAGGTTAAATTATGTATCTTTTTCATAATAAGGATTCAGAAGATTAAATATTCTTTAGTCCCTACATCTATAGTTTTACACATTAAATGGCTGAAGAAATCTCTTCAAACTCTTACTATAGTCCCTAGGACTGACCCCACTTAGTTATGTATTATTTATGTTATTTTTTCCTCATTCTAAGATGTTAAATATAACATTGCGTAGTACAGAGAAAAATTTTTGACAATTCACACCACTCTGAACTTCTCATCACCTTTTATACTTGTTATGGGTCAGTCTTGAGCTCAAAATAGAAATGTACTCATTTCCACAGAATTGTTTTACACAGCAATAAATAATTGAAGGGTTTTAAGTTCAGAGAAGTCAAAAACTCTAAGACGGCAATGGCCCAAATAATGCATGGACCTCCTCTTTAATGCTTCTGGCAGTTATAACAACGACTTATTCAGGGCTTACTCCACGAATTACTGCCCCAACTGGGCTTGATACATTATTCAGTATTCAAAGCAAGTCTCTGAAGTAGACATTGTTATTCTCCCCGTTTTACAGATGAGGAAAATGAGATGCAAAGGGGTCAAGAAATTTGTTCAAGAATACACAACAAGTAAGAGGCAAAGCCAGGATAGAAACCAAGGCAATAGGGCTCCAAAGATTAAGCTCTTGAAGAAATTAGCTGGGCTTTAGGGGAATACCTTTAGAGAATGGAAATCTTAATACACATGTAGCTTGAATCACTTTTGTATAGGTATTGTTCTAGAAGCTTGGGATTTAAAACATAATAAATTACACTCTTTCATCTCAATCAGTGCATGGTCTGACAGAAAAGACATCATATTTTGATTCTGTTGGCTGATTACCTTTATAATTGTTAGACTAAAAGGAAAAATAATATGCTGTGAAGGCATGTTAGGAGATGATTCATTCTACCTGGGAGGGTTGAGGAA
The DNA here is from genome assembly GCA_029593785.1 of Cabassous unicinctus. Lineage (NCBI taxonomy): Eukaryota > Metazoa > Chordata > Mammalia > Cingulata > Chlamyphoridae > Cabassous > Cabassous unicinctus. The sequence goes on from JAQZBX010111693.1 coordinate 3,809, forward strand.
AGTTTCATACAGGAAGTAACATTTGATACTTACCTTTAACGTTGAATCATTTGTTAAAGCTTAATTGAAAAATTTCTATGGGATTTCCATTTTTAAATAAACAAGCAAACCCTGACTTTCACAATATTACTTTGCTTGTCGACGCAGCCTCATACAATTCAAGAAGTAAACTTAAACAATGTGAATTCTGCCAGTGGGCACCAGAATCATCTAATATAGGGACTTTCTTGATATTTTCTAAATATCTATAAGCTTTCCTAATATCTACAAGCTATTAACCATCATTAATGCTTAATTCATCTGTGTACTTGTGACTGTTCAAAAATTTCACATGTACTAATTCATTTAATTATTACAATAAACCTATGATTTAAATACTACTATTAGCACTTTTTCACCCAGAAGAGGCTTTCAAAAATTACACAGGTAGTTTATGGCAAAGCAACAGGTTGAACCCAAGAAATCTGCCTCCAGAATATCAAACCACTGCACAGCACAGCCTCCCCTTAAGAAAAGATTTCTCTTGCAAAGGAACTCTGTTCCTTTTGTCCTTTGTTATCAAGATGTCACACACTTGATAAACGGTTGTCCCTTCTCCAAATTCCCAACTCGTATCTGACTTTTTATGAGTCAGGAAGGGGAGGATGGTGAGAAGACTTATTTTTGTCCCAGTTAATACTGTGTGGGACAATCAGCCAGAGGTTTTCGAAATAGGAGCCCAGAGTCACCTCTCTGACTTTAGAAGACTTTTTCCGTGGTTGGTTGTACCTTTGCCTCTGGGAACTGCATTTCAGAGCCAAGCCCAAATAGCAGGAAAGGGTGGGGCCTGGAAGTATAACAACCAGCATTAGAGAGAAGATGGAGAATTTTAAAGTTGGAAATCTACTCAATAAATGATCATTTGCTGGTGTCTTCAGGACTCAGTCCATTTACATAGGTTTGAAAGTTGTAATCCAAGTGATAGATTAGAAAGCTGGAATGATATAGAGTCCAAAATGGGGTGAAAACATATACATTGCCAATGGAAACATTCTTCCACCTTGGCACTTTATAACTATGTTGAAGACAACAAGTATGTATACCGGATTTTAGTAATGTGCCATAATGGGGAAATGAACAGGTATCTAAGGAGCAGAATAAAATCCTCCTCAGAAAGCAAAGCTTGACACTTCACTCACCAGATTGTCACTGGGATATTGCATCTTCATTATCATGGAGTTTTCCAGTGGGAACCCACACTTCCTAACCTCTTGTGCATAAAATGAACACCAAGAAAGGCAATTTTGGGCTAGCAACTCAATGGAAAACACCATAGTAAAAATCACTATACTTTATGTGGAACTCTTAATTACATTTCCCCAGAAATTGCAAATCAAAGTGCACTCAGACTTGAATCTAATATTTGTCCATGGACTGTCTGCTTTATATAATACTTATTGAAACACAGCCTTATGATATTGACACAGTCAAGATCACATTAAATAAAGTAATATTGGCAGATTATGAAATGTCAACTTTTTTGCCTAGAGAGGGCAAGGGCATTATTCATCAGTTGCTTCATGGAAATCCAGCAGATCATTTAAATTCACCTTAGGCATTATATTATCTTTTCATGTACAAAGTTCTTCAATAAAAATTTAAGATTTAGTGGCTGTAGAACCTGAAAATAAAATGACTTTATTTCCAAACAATAAAATTTCAAGTAATTTTTCTTCTTAAGGAAATGGAAGCAGTTTTTATACTCAGTAAATAAAAATCAAGCAACAAGTAATCGTCGAGGGGAAAATAATAAAAGATGCAGAAAAAAGTTTACATTCTGGATGCCTCTGTAAATCCCATTTCTCTGATTTACCAGGTACTTCTAATAGTCAATCTTATATTGACTATTACATGACATATACAATGGACTGATGTCACTCAGTCAAAATGTTTTCAAATTCCAAGGGAATTTGAATTTGAAATTGAAGTGAATGAAAATGAAGAGATATCACCTAAAAACATGGGTGTTAATAATTTTCACTTCTTTAAAGAAAAGACATTCAGTAGTTGGATCTTTCGGGGGAAAAAAACAACTGATAAAGATCAAGCACTACCAGACATCTCAGATTGAAATGATGCAACATTGGTTTGAGAATCTGTAAATAAGTGATCATTTAAGAGGACTTTCTGAACACAACAGCATTAGCCCAGAGATTTCCAGAATCTTCCAGATTTGAAGGACACATCAAGAAACACATGGTCTCATATAAGAACTGAAAAAAAGAACTCTGCCAATATACGTATTCTAAAACAGCTGAAAACCATGAAATATATGACTAGACTTCACAGTAAACCTGAAATAATTCAACAAAGATCTATTCTTTGGCTTAAATCCTCTTTCTCAACAGAGCAAGACTGGTGATATGGAGCCATCAGTAAGTTATCAGAAACATACCTTATAAAGCATTACATCTTTAATCATTCACAAGTTAAAAATCAATCAGACTGAAAAACCAACATGTCAGTGGTGAACGTCCTTTGATTCGAGGATGTGCGTCTGGTGTGAAGGATTTAAAGGAGTATGGAAAATATGTGAAAGAAAATACTTCACAAAAATATGTGAAAGAAGTTCTTCAAACATCTGGTGATGGAAATATGATTATTGTTTGTTATCCAAACAATGGAAGAGCTTTGAAATTTAACAGAAAAGTACTAGAGGAAACATCAGTATTTGTTGATATTTGCTCAGGTTGTAAGATTTAATTCTCCAAAAATCACCCATTATACAAAGTATTCTAAATGTATTTATTTATTTATTTTCTTAACTTTATTTGTACATTCAATAATCGAAAATATAAACAATTAAAAACTAAAAAGTAAACACAGATGAATAAATATATACATTTCTCCATTAAATGTATCTAAATGTATTTTCATGGAAAATTTCCCCGATGCTGATTTTGAGGTTTGGTTTTATGATGTAGCAAAAAAAACAATTTCCAAAAGTGAAGACAAAAACGTTAAAACTAAAACAACAAAAAAACCTATAAGACTTTTAATCGACTTATTACAAATAGTTTTGCTTCTCCAAACAAGTGCCATTATGTAATTGTTTTATTGTTCTGTTATGAAAAGTCTAGACTCATAGCTACAGCTTCTGGACAAACATCTCTTCTAGTAGTCTAAAAGATTACCATCTAAAATTAGGACAGCTTTTAAAGTCTGTTTTTTTGTGAAAAATATTGGTTGGATTATACAGTAAGCTAGTGGACCTGTGTAGGTTCAATTTAATGATGGATCTCAGTTCATCATGCAGGTAGGATGTCTCCTATCATTTATACTTCACTGTCCTGGTTTGTCTTTTGTGGACCCTAGAAAATTATGTTCTTAAGCTAACCCATTCCTGTGCCTGTAAACATAGTGTAGATGAGGCCTTTTGATAGCTTCAGTTAAGGGACCTTGATTAGATCACTTAAAAAAAAATTTTCCATTAACATGGCTTGTTTTATTTATTTGTTTATTTTATTCTCCCCCTCTTGCCGCTTGTGTTCCCTGTCTGCTTTCTGTGTTCATTCACTGGGCGTTTCCTCTGTGTCTTCTTGTCTCCCTTTGTTGCGTCACCTTTCTGCACAGCTCTCCACGAGCGTGGGCATTCAGCTCTCTGCATGCACGGGTCAGCTTGCCCTCACCAGGAGGTCCTGGGAACCGAACCCACGGCCTCCCATATGGTAGACGGGAGCCCAACCACTTGAGCCACATCCACTTCCCTGATTAGTTCATTTTTGACTGTACCACATCAGTGAGGCATGACACAGATTGGGTCTCTGCCCTCTTGCTGGGTCTTATGTAAACTGAGGACAAACAGAGAGACACAGAGAAAGGAAGTCACCATTTTTGACCCTGCCATGTGAAAGAGGATTAGAGGATCACTAGCAGCTGAAGCTGAAGTCAGAAGTCCCCAAGAGGCTGGACCCATGGAGCAGCTGAAGACTGAATAGCCGAGCCATATACTTGATTGCCCACAGCTGAGCTCTGGGAGACGGTGTGCTTTGAGGGGAAGGCAGGGGCCTAGGCAGAGATCAGCTGATCTTGTGTCACCACGTGGCAGGACACCAGGATGACCAGTAGCTGACTTTGGTGAGAAAACATCTCTGATGGTACCTTGATTTGGATGTTTTCACAACTTCGGAGCTGAAAGCTTTTACCCTAATAAATTTCACATCATAAATGCCAACCCATTTCTGGTACTTTGTATTGGCAGTCCTGTGGCAAACTAAGACACTTACCTAAAGAAAATGAAAATGAAAAAAAGGGCCTGTACACTTCAAACAGAAATTACACCTTCTTCTATCCTTTTGGTATATTCTAATCTAAACCCTAGTTTTCATTGATTAAAATTCCATTTAGTTATTCAAGTTTCATAAGTGACTTCTTATTGGCTTTCAAGTGAGGTGTCTTTTTAATTTCATACAATTTCTTATTTCAGAAAGCCATTCTTCTAAAGAGAATTTTAATCCATACCATACATCTATATTCTAATAAAAGAACAAAGCACAAGGGAACTTGCATCCCTATGATGAGTAAAATAGCCAAAGAGTGAAATAGCTAGATTATGTAACTTTGATCTTAGATCATGCCCCAAATGTATTGTATTCATATATTTGTAATGAACAAAAATATAAGGAATGCGTGGTGTATTTGTTCTATTATTATTTCCTTACTTTTCAGACATGTTGAGAATCATGGAAAAAAGATGCTGGAGGTTGTGAATATGTAAATAATTTTTATTTACATTACAAATGACATTGTAAAATGTACTTTTAGTATTTATTTTTGTACTGGCAGTTTCTGATGAAATATTTCTGCCAATGCATTTTACAAAAAAATAACAAATGCAGTGGTGAGTTACTTTTACCTTTGATTTATTTAATTCAGTTTTTATTTTAAATAATTTATAATGAACTCATTTTAAAAAACTGCTCGATGACCTTAGATAATCCACTTAAACTCTGTGGTCCTTTATTGCTCATATAAAAAGATGAGAGAGAAATTGATGATTCTTAAGGTACCTTCCAACTCCATGAATCAATCTTATATGTAATCTGCATATTTTACACATAATGAAAATTAGTTGATATGCTAGGTGAAGCATAATGAAATATTTAAACAACAAAAAGCCAACCTGTGTTCATAAGTAGAATAACAAAAAAGATTTCTTCCAGAGTATAAGGACAATGAGTTGAATATAATCATAAATAGTTTTATAGATTTATGTGTTTTAAAAGTTTAAAAAGTACTTTTATTCAATTTCATTGTTTCCTATCTACAGTCCTATCAGGAAGACAGAATAGGAATTATTTTTCTTATTTTGCAGTGACTTTCAAAATTGTTAGAGTCAGGGTGTCTTAGTTTTCCAGGCAACAATGACAAATACCGCACAATGAGTTGGCTTCAGCAATGGGAATTTTTTGTCTCATGGTTTCAGATGCTTTCTCTCAGTTGGTAACATCCTGATGGGATGGCAATCCTTGGGTTCCTTGACTTTCCAGCCACACGGTAATGTTCTCTCCTTTCTCTCTTGGGTTCCAGCTTCCACCTCCTTCCTGTGGCTGTATCTCTGCATGTCTGAAATTCTTCTGCTTATAGAGGACTCCAGTAATCTATTGAAGGCACACCTTAACTACCATCTTCAAGGGATGACTTTGAAGTCATCTGCCACAATTCAATCTGCCACACAGGGTAAATGAGGAAAGGGTAAAGGCAGAATAACTTGAGTGTCTTTTGTAGAATATACAAATCAGATCCTCTAATTCTCCAAGGATAATAGAGACTCCAGGGCCCTGGGAAGAACTCCATGATCATGCTGCTACAACCACCTCCTAACCACCCATTTCTATTTGAGAACCACTATTCTAGGCCTTTATCTAATGCAAACTAAAGAACTAACTTGTAAGGAATTCTCTCTCAACTCTGTTTCCAGAGATTTTTTTTTTTTACTTTCTTCCAGTACATGTTGCTTTTTCTCTGATACAGTGAGAACAGAAAACTGATTCAAATATGATTGACTATAACAACGTTAGTTTTCCAATTCCTTAAAAATAATTAGTTTTTACACTTTATAACCTGACATTACCACCAGCACCATTTATAAAGAGCAACTTTTCAGCAGTACATTTCAAGGTAACTACCTTGAAACTAATGAAAATGACAATACAACATATCAAAACCTATGGGATGCAGCCAAAGCTGTCCTGAGATGGAAGTTCATAGCCATAAATACATATATTAAAAAAGAAGAAAGAGTTAAAATTGAAGACCTAAGTGCACACTTGGAGGAATTGGAAAAACAACAACAAACTAAACCTAAAGGAAGTACAAAGAAGGAAATAACAAAGATTAGAGCAGAACTAAATGTAATAGAGAATAAGAAAGCACTAGAAAAAATAAACAAAACCAAAAGCTGGTTCTT
>JAQZBX010111694.1:0-10255 GCA_029593785.1 Cabassous unicinctus
CAAAAAAAAAAAAAAAAGCCCAGGACCAGATGGTTTCACAGGGTATTCTACCAAATATTCCAAGATGACTTAACTCCAATTCTCTTCAAACTCTTCCAAAATGTTGAAGAGGAGGGAACGCTCCCTAATTCATTCTATGAGGCCAACATCACCCTCATACTAAAGCCAAATAAAGATACCACAAGAAAAAAATGACAGACCAATATCTTTTATGAATATAGATGTAAAAATCCTCAAAAAATATCAGCAAATTGAATCTAACAGTGCATTAAAACAATTATACACCATGATCAGGTGGGATTTACCCCACATATGCAAATGTGGTTCAACATAAGAAACGTAATTAATATATTACACCACATTAACAGAATGAAGGGAAAAAATCACATGATAATCTTAATTGGTGCAGAAATGTCATTTGTCAAAATCCAGCACCACTTTTTATTTAAAAAAAAAAACACACACACGTAGAACACGAGGAATAGAAGGAATCTTTGTCAACATAATAAAGGGCTTACATGAAAAGCTCACAGCTAATAGCCTACTTAATGGTGAAAGACTGAAAGCTTTCCCTATAAGATCACGAACACAAGGATGCCCACTGTCACCATTGTTATTCGGCATTACACAGGAAGTTCTAGTCAGAGCAATTAGGCAAGAAAAAGAAATAAAATGCATCCAAATTGGATATGAAGAAATAAAACTTTCCCTGTTTCCAATGATATGATCCTATATATATAAAATGCTGAAAAATCCACAACAAAGCTCCTAGAGCTTATAGATGAGTTCAGAAAGGTGTTGGGACACAATATCACCACAAAAAAAAATGAGTAGTGTTTCTATATACTAGCAATGAACAATCTGAAGAAGAAATCAAGAAAAAGGGGGAAAAAACCATTCCAATTACAATAACACTTAAAATATTCAAATATTAAGGAATAAATATAACCAAGGTGGTAAAGCACTTGTACATAGAGAACTATAAAACATTGCTAAAAATAAATCAAAGACCAAATAAAGCTAAGGGCATTCCATGTTTGTGGGTTGGAAGACCAAATATTGTTAAAATGTCAAATAGCTTTGCAGTTCCAAAAGCATTAGATTTAGAGTCAGAACCATTGGCCCCTAAATCCTGATTGCCAGGTGGTGGACAGATCAATGTGTCTCCAAAGATGTGTCCATGATGTTACCCCAGAAACTGTGAATGTGTTAGGATCCATGGCAAAGGGGAATTAAGATTGCTAATCAGTTGACCAAATTTGCATATTATCTTGGATTATACATGTGGGCCCAGTTTAAGCACAAGGGCTCCTTAAAGGCAAGTGAGGAAGAACCAGAGAGATGGCAGTTTGAGAAGGAGTCTGCCTCACACTGCTGGATTTGAAGATGGAGGAGCCATAAGCCAAGGAATGTGGGAATCCTCCAGAGGCTAGAAAGAGCAAGGAAATGGATTCTCTTACAGCCTCCAGAAAGGAACACAGCCCTACCTTCCCCTTGGTATCAGCCCAGGGTGACCATGTTAGACTTCTTAAATATAGAACGGTAAGATAATAAATTTGTGTTGTTTTCAGCCTCTAACTTTGTGGTATTTGTTGCAGAGGCAATAGGAAACTAACCTAAACTAGTCCAAAGGTCTGAAAATATTTTTGCAATCCAGTTCTATTATCTGTCAAATACATAGATTGCATTTGGGACCTTCAAGCTTGGAAAATAGTAAACACTGTGATATATTAAGCACTTTCAGTTCGTAGCAGCAAATACGTAACAGAAGAGCCACATTCTGCTGTTTCCAGGAAGCACGGGAAGAATGTGGTACTTCAAATCCCGTGAAGAGCACAAATGATGATGAGGCAACTTCACCTAGCCAGGGTCGTACCCAACATACACACATGCTGTTTTAGTAATATTAATCTTTCTGGAGTTGCTACCATGTATCAGATGCCACAGTGTGTCTTTTACATGTATTTTAACAATCCTCACAAGAAACTTAGGAGGTAGAAATAAATATGACTTCCATTTTATCTTTTTGAAATCTTAGGTTCCAGGTCCTATACCTGGTAAGTGGCTGAACTGTGATTTGAAGCAGGTGATCTGCATATTTAGCCTTCTTTCTCAACCACTCCCTGATTCTGCTTTGCCTGTAATTCAGGCATTCATCAAATATTTCATTCAAGCAGCAAATATTTATCAAGCACCCACTACATGCCTGACACAATTTCAGGTGACAGGAATATAACAATAATCTCCAAAAAATAACGTCCAGGCTGTCAAAATGCTTAAAATAAGTAGCAATTGATACATTCAACAAATAGGTATCAAGGGCTAATTCTATGCCAGGCATGGTGTCAGGGACCTTACCAAACACTGGAGCCTACACAATCTAGTAAATGCATCACAAACATAGACCAGGCTGGTCATCTGGGGGCATCTAATCCAAAATGCTCGTCTAGTGTTTGCAGTGCTATTCCACATGGAAGGAGATGATCACCGCCTACCTATGCAGCTGCTCTGCTTTTAAGAACCAACCAACAATAATCTGAAAACTGCTGAGTTTCATCTAAGCTTGAAAGATTGACCTTATTGCTACCTGGAATTGAAAGGGAAATTTAGGTCAGAAACAAAAGACTTCTACATGTATTCAGTAGATCAAGTTTACCTAGTATTGTAATGACCAAAATGCAGTTTCCAGTTTCCAACTGGCAAGGACATTGTTTAGTGCAGGAGAAACCACGTACATTATACCAAATGTTAAATTGGCAAAATCATTAACTCCACACTTACACAGCGTTAGCAATGCCGACAGAGAATTTTGGCTTACCAAGTTGCTGCCTTTCATCAGAATTTGCCTGTGTAAAATGTTTTTTTGCTTAAAATGTCACAATAGAGTAATATTTCTTTATATCAACTTTTATTGCAAAAGTAATTTATGGTAGCTAAATATCATAATTTTAGGGATTTTAGTGTGTAAAGCCACTAAATGCATAATGTTAGCGGATTCTCTGAATGGGCTTAATTTTTTTTCTTAAAGCACTATAACTCTTCTCAAAGGATTATCCTTTAAAAATGCATCTAGAATTCCTTCTCATTTTGCACACCCATTAATCACATCAGAATATCACAGTGGAAAATTGTTCTCACTAAAGCTTTTTTATTTTTTAAAGAAATCATATTTTAATAAATTATAACTGGAATAGAGAAGCTTGACTATGGAGAGGCTTGACTATGGCAAGAGGAAGAAAGGGACATTTCCAATTAATGAAGTAATGAATGAATTACTAAGACAAAGTGGATGTGTAATGTGTGTGTGTGTGTGTGTGTGTGTGTGTGTGTGTATGCAAAGAAAGGAATTGGGAAAAACAAAGTTCAATAGAGAATGCAGGCATAAGTACTTTAAATGAGAAAAAAAATCTTGGTTATAGAGGGGGATTTTTGACCCCCTGACCCACATAAATTAGGGATTATTTTTGAGATTATACCATATGCTTCCACAAAATGTACTTTCTTTGCTGAGAGAGGCAGATATCATGTTTCAAAGGGATTATTCCTCCTAAACAAAAAAATAACTGAAATTTTAATAGTCACCTCTCTCTCCTAGAAGTTAACCAATAAAGTATACTCAACCTGTAAATGCACACACATAATACCCCACAATTCCTCAGGATAACTAAAAAGTCAAACAAGACAGAACTAAAAAAAAGTAGCTGAGTACAGATTTGCCTTTGCATAAAAACAACATACATTATAGAGAAATATTCAAACTGCTGGTAGAATTAAGGAAGATAAGGGAATTATCTTTCCTTGAATGTCCATTAGCAGGCTGGTGGGTGGCACAAAAATGGAAACTAAGTCTGAGGACTCCAGAGCACTTATTCCTGGATACCAGGCTGCCTGAGCCCCTCAGCTCAAGGCACTTGCAGAGTATGAGAAAAGAAAAGATCCTAAGGAGGGACTTCCTGGAGACTGAAAATGCAGAGTGTATAGAAAGATATAAAATATTTAGAAAAAAGCCAGAAGATTGTTCCTTGTGCAGCATTTACTTCTAAAATGTTTGCATTGAAAAGATACTATAGAAGAAAGCAACTGCTAAACTCATCTTCTTTGGGAAGAAAGATTATTACACTACAAGATAATTAAGGAAAATTTAAAAAGAGTCTTTTAGTGTTAGGACTCTAAAGTTCAATTTCAGTAACTCTAGAAGGGCAGAAGAATAAGAAGCCAAATAGGAGCTTCGTCAGCAATCACAGGTCCTTTTCATAGGGCTAAAGCAAAAGCATTGCAGGGCTCTCAATTGTTTAATGAAGGTTATATAGCAACTTTGGGAAACACAAGATTTTAAAATAAACAGCTTATCTGAAATGTTTGTCTATAAATTCCTGTAGACTGCTCATATAAAGGCTGTGAATAAGTCTATGCCCATTATGTCTGGAATGTCATAGATGAGGTAAACTTTATAGTTTATTTAATTTTAAGGTAAATATGCTGATCATGGTAAACATTTCTACATAGAGGTTTCTTTCAGATATATTTATAATAATGAATGAGCATGTGTATAACATAATGATGATTTTGGGTCAATAAATGAATATTTGGATGTTTAAAACATCATTTTGCCGAAGTTCATTCTATTCCCCAATTCAGTTTAGTAACAACTTCCTGAAAAACATAAACACTTATAATGGGGATTAGATTAAATATATAAGTAATACATATTTATTACTCCATCTTGGTACTTGATGAAAAATCATGGCAGTAGTCATTTATAAGAACTTCTTACTGGAGGTGTATTAGTTTCCTGGTTACTAAAAGAAATGCCAATAATAGATTGACTTAAACAAAGGGGATTTATTGGCTCAAAGTTTTGAGGCTAAGATAAGTTCAAAATTGAGGCATTAGCCAGGCAATGCTTTCTCCTGGAAGACTGTGGCATTCTGGGGCTGGCTGCTGGCAACCCTTGACTTTTAAGTCACATGACAACCTACATGGCAGCATCTTCTCCTTTATTTTCCAGATTCCATTAACTTCTAGCTTCTGGCTGCTCCCTGTGGCTTCTTTTCTGTATCCAGTTTCCTTTGCTTATAAGGACTTCAGCCATATTGAATAAAGGCCAATCCTTATTCATTTTGGTCACAATTTAACTAATAACACCTTTAAAAGTCTTATTTAGAAATGGATTCACACATACAGCACCATGGATTGGGACACTGAACCTGCCTTTTGTGGGGGGCACAATTCAATCCCCAATTGGGAGGAGTATGTGTGTTAGGGGGATGTTTAAGAGGCAGCTACACTGATGCCTCTTGGGCCCTTACTCATCAAAGTTGTTGCTCTTTGGCTGAACCAAACACCATGAAACAATCACCCCACTGGTCATGAAAATCCACTGTAAGTTTTGTAGGCTCTCTAACTCTCCTTGACATCAGGCCAGATATGGTCTGAAATCTTGAGTCATTTCTGTCCCCAAACAAGGCTTTGCTTAAACTTAGGATATCTAATGTCAGACATTTCTTCCTGGGCTTCTTGTCTACCTTCTTTCCTCTGATCCTTTAAAGGAGTCTCATCTCCTGCCTATTGCACTTTCCTGGGATCCTTATATTGTTGAATCCACCCTCCTTCCTCACCTTCACAATGACCTTCTGTAATTCTCCCAGCTGTAAACCAACTCCCTTCAAGGGTGTTGAGGAAACACCTTTCCTTCCACTTGTCTCATTATGGCTCTTTCCCACAATGAAATTGATCTAGAATGTCAATCAACATTTTCTTGCTCCCTCACTATTGCTATATCACTATCTGGTAGAGATTAACTCTCCTCTGAGCCTCATGAAAGCTGGTTATACTAAGTTCTGACCATCCTTGCCACTATCATTTGCTAATATCCCTCTTATATGTTGAAGACTTTGTGAAGTGGCTCACATGATAAGCTTATTCCCTACTCTAACTCCTGCCTTCCTCTTAGAAGATTCAAAATCCAATAAAACAACCCATCCAGTAATCTAACTTTACAACTGCTGTAGCCTCCAGACCAGGGTTCTTTACCTTTACAATATCCATAGATCCACTTCTAGGATCATTCCCTTGGTCTTATTTTCATTGGTGATTCCTTATCCTCTGAAATCTTAAATTGAAATTTACAAACTTCTTTTCTTGTTTTTAAACTAGTTCTATTGAAGTATAATTGACATTTAATAAATAGCACACATTTAAAAGTGTATAATTTGATAAGTTTTGACATATGTATATACATACAAAACTACCACCACAATCAAGAGAATGACCAATTTCTTTCCCAAAAGACTTCTCATGATCCTTTGCAATTTCCTTTTTCCAACTCTTTCATTCCCTCCTCCCTGCTCCAAGGCACACACTGATCTGCTTTCTGTCACTATACATTAGTTTGCATTTCCTAAAATTTTACAAAAGTGGAATCATAGAGTACTTCTTCTTTTTCTTTGGCTTCTTTCCCTCAGCTTAATTATTTTAAGATTCATATATGTTGTGCATGTATCAGGAGTTAACTCAGCTTTATTGCTGGAAATTATTCCATTGTGTGGCTATACCACAATTTGTTTATCCATTCATAAGTTTTTTTGTTTGTTTGTTTGTTTGTTTTTTACTTTTGGCTATTACAAATAAAGCTGCTATGAATTTTCATGCACAAGTGTTTGTATGGACATGTGTTTTCCTTAATATTAAGAAAAGATGTAGGAGTGAAATTACATAGTACTTGTATGTGCAATTATTTAGGAAAAGGCCAAACTTGTTTTTGAAAGTGGCTGAACCCGTTTTAAATTCCCAACCAGCAGTATATGAGAGTTCCAGCTGTTGTATATCCTTATCAACACATAGTAAGGTCTGTTTTAGTTTTTGATGTTCTAAAGGGAGTATTGAATGGTGGGAGGGGCATATGGGCATCCCCTATATTTTTGAAGTAACATTTATATAAGCTAAAGCTTCTCTAAAAATAAAGAAAAAATGGGAAAAAGGGGGTATAGAATATTTCATTGTGGGGAAGCAGATGTGGCTCAAGCGATTGGGCTCCCGTCTACAATATAGGAGGTCCAGGGTTTGATTCCCGAAGCCTTCTAGTGAAAGGCAAGCTGGCCCGTACAGTGAGCTGGCCTGAGTGGAGAGCTGACGTATGCAGAGTGCTGGCCTGCACAGGAGTGCTGGCCCGTGCAGGATTGCTGGCCAGCGTGGAGAGCTGGTCCAGCAAGACGACACAACAAAAAGAGACACAGAAGAGAGGCAATAAGAGATGCAGCAGACCAGGGACCTGCAGTAGTGCAAGAGATTGAGCACCTCTCTCCACTCCAGAAGGTCCCAGGATCAGCTCCCAGTGCCACCTAAAGAGAAGACAAGCAGACACAGAACACACAGAGAGCAGATGGCGAGTCCAAAATGATGAGGGGTGTGTGTGTGTGTGTGGGGGGTGTAAATAAAAAATAAAAAGAATATTTCATTGTGGTTCATATTTGCATTAGCCTAATAAATAATATGTTGAACATTTATCATGTGTGACTCTGCCATATGTATACCATTTTTGGTGAAATATCTGTTCAAATATTTTACCCAGGTTTAATTTTAAGTGTTTGTATGATCTTACTAGCAAGTCATGGTAAAATTCCTTTATCAGATATGTGATTTGCAAATATGTATTCCAAGTCTGTAGTTTGCCATGCATTGGTCTTCACAGCGACTTTCAAAGAGCAAAAGTTCTTAATTTTTAATGAAATGCTTTTCAATATTTTAATTTATCTGGACAGTACTTTTGGAGTTGTATCTAATAAACTTTTATTTTTGGATTAACAGCAGGAATTTATTGGCTCACTACTGGGTTTCAGAGACTTGCTTCCTCCTGGGGTGGCATCTTTAGGCTGGTGAGTAGTCTTTGGTATTCCTTGGCTTTTCTGTCACAAAGCAGTGCAAATGGTGACATCTTTGCCTTTCTCTTCCCAGTTACCTTGACTTTTAGTTTCTGGTTGCTCCCCAAGGCTTCTCCCTCTCTATCTATTTTTGCTTTTTAATACTTAATTTTTATTTTTTAAATACTTTAGATTACATAAATGTTACATAAAAATATAGGGGATTCTGTAGCAGTTTGATATTATTTATGAATTCTAAAAAGAAATATAGATTATGTTTGTAAACTCATCAGTTCCTCTGGTATGATAACCCTTTGATTGTATTAGATTCAGCTGAGATGTCTGATTAAATTATGTTAAGATTAGGGCTCTGAGCCAACCACATCATTAGAGTGTGACTCAGCGCCACGTCCCAGCCCCCTTGGGCTGATAAAACAGACTCTCACACACTGAAGTAGACACAAAGAAGCAGATACACAGGAAGAAAGTGCTCCACAAACACAGCCCCACCCAGAAAGAGAGATGAGCCTGAGTTTACAGCTGACCTCGTGGAGAGAACAGAGTAGCTGAGCCTGGAAGAAACAGACCTTGGGGAGAGAGACGATCCTTATGCCAGCCTCAGCTGAGATCAGAAGAAGCTGGGGCCACAGAGCTGCTTAAGAGGAAGGCTGAACCCTTGCAGAGATTGTCCACCATCTTGCATCAACATACTTTGTGTGAGAAAGTACCACTTATGGTACCTTGAGTTGGACTCTTTAGGGCCTGGTAACTGTAAGCTTCACCCCAAAGAAATACTGTTTATAAAAGCTACGAGAATTCTGGTACTTTGCATCAGCACCTCTTTGGCTGACTAATACAGATTCCCATATGCCCCACTAAGTCACAAAGTTATTTCCTATGTTTTCTTCTGAAAGCTTTATAGTTTTTTAGGTTTTATATTTAGGTAGATGATCCAATTTGAGGTATTTCTGGTTATTGTATATGGGGTGCTGATTGAAGTATATATTTTTTGCTGTACATATACAGTTGCCTCAGGAGCATTTGTTAGGAATAGAAACCTAAACTTTGTGCATTGCCTAGACATCACATCACTGTCAAAAATCAATTGAACTTATCTGGTGGGTTCATTTCTTGTCTTTATTCTGGTGTATTTTAGAATTTTCTGTCTTTATATAATACTGGCTTGGTCACTGTAGTTTATATTAAGTCTTACAATCAAGTAGTGTAAATTCTCAAACTTAGTTCTTTTTAAAGGTGTTTTGGCTATTCTAGGTCTTTTGCATCAATATGAATTTTAGAATCATTCTGTCAATTTCTATAAAGAGTCCTTCTGGAATCTAGAAATTAATTTGTGGAGAACTGATCTCTTAACAATACTAATCCTTTTCATCCATGAACATGGTATATTACAATCATATCCTCTGCAGATAGGGAAATTTTAACTTCTTCCTTTCCAATGTGATGCCTTTTATTTCTTTTTCTTGCCTAATTGCTCTGGCAAGAATTTCCAGTACAATGTTGAATAAATAACAGTGGTGACAGTGAGCATTCTTGTCATGTTCCTGATCTTAAAGGGAAAGCCTTCAGTTTTCCACCATTAAGTATGCTGTTAGCTGTGGGTTTTTCATATGTACCCTTTATCATGTTGAGGATGTTTCCTTCTGTTCCTAGTTTTGGAAGTTTTTTCATCAATAAGCAGTGCTAGATTTTGTCAAATGCCTTGTCTGCACCAATTGAGATGATCATGTTTTTTTTTTTTTTTCCTTCATTCTATCAATGTGGTGTAGTGCATTGATATTCTTGTGTTGATCCACCCTTGCATACCTGAGATAAATAATACTTGTTGATCATGGTGTATAATTGTTTTAATGTGTGGTTGGATTCAATTTGCTAGTATTTTGTTAGGGATTTTTGCTTCTATATTCATAATAGACATTGTTCTATAATTTTCTTATGGTATTTTTGTCTTGCTTTGGTATGAGGGTGATGTTGACCTCATAGTATATAAAGAGTGCTCCCTCCTCTTCAGTTTTTTGGAAGAGTTTGAAGAGGATTGGTGCTAATTTTTCTTGGAGTGTTTGGTTGAATTCATCCATGAAACCCATGGAAAGAAGAAAACAAAAGGGAAAATAAAATGTATTTTTAAATGAATGAAAATTAAATCGACAGTCATATATACAGGCTAAAAAATGAGCGGGTATACAAAAATTGTAAATATCAGCAATGAAGATAAGTGATATTGCATTGGTAATTATAAATGCCAATACTATTGAGTTGTGTTTTTTTTAAAGACTTATTTATTTATTTATCCCCCCCTTGCTGCTTGTGCTTGCTGTGTCCATTCGCTGTGTGTTTTCTCCGTGTCTGCTTATCTCCCCCTTGCTGTGAGGTCCCGC
>JAQZBX010111695.1:0-10260 GCA_029593785.1 Cabassous unicinctus
AATTGGTCTGCTTAAATAAAATGTGTTATTTCGCTTGCACAAATATAGCTTACTTATAAATGAATTAAGTACAATTAAGAAAAGAAATTGCAGTAGCTATAAGTTCCTTGCA
Organism: Cabassous unicinctus; assembly: GCA_029593785.1. NCBI lineage: Eukaryota > Metazoa > Chordata > Mammalia > Cingulata > Chlamyphoridae > Cabassous > Cabassous unicinctus. The sequence goes on from JAQZBX010111695.1 coordinate 113, forward strand.
TTTTCCTTATTTATTTTTCCAGTGTAGCTTCTCTAATCTTGGAAACATGCTCCCCATGAAGTCATATTCAAATATTTGTTTTAAAGTGGCAGTAACTTCACACTGCTGAACATAAAGGCCTGCATTGATTGTGAAAGATTTAGGGACATCTCATGTCAAATGTGTTCAAACCTTTTAATGGTTGCTTAAGATTTTTCCATAATCTTAATGAATTTAAGGTTTTTTGCCCATGTCCTTTTCCAATACTAAGTTGCGCCTTCTCTTTTGCTATATGTGGTTGATCTTGGGATTTCTTGGTCTCTTCGGGCCTAAGTGCCCTCATCTATAACAATTCATATAACACTATCTACCTCATAGGGTCTCACTGGGACAATTAAATGGGTAATGAGCTCAACAAGTTCAGTGTTTTAACGTATAGTACACATGCAATAATTAATTGTGCTTAGTCATGTTTCTGGACATGGGCATGTGGTATATTTCCACAGTTCTCTGAAAAATGATTTGAAAATGTTGATGCACCCTCAAACAATATATTTTAAGAATCATTTTGCCTCCACAACCTGAAAGTCTCCAAGAAAAGCCATTTTTCTTTAAGTAAAATGTCCAGATAATTCTCTCCATCTCCTATTAGTGAAATATACTTGATTTAAGCCAAAGCAAGTGTCCCTAAACTGGAGTAAGGCTGACAAGAAATGTTGGTAGCTAACCTGATTCACATGTGGCAACCACAATTACATTTCATACTGGAGCTTGTTTGCTTTCTTTTGCCTGCCCCAAATGGATTCCACGGTAGCTGGGAACTTGCAAAATTATTGCCAGTTATAACTGGAGGAAAACATATATTGAGTTTAACTTCATTACAGCTACAGCACTTGTATCAACAGGGCCTGCCATGAAATGGGAAAGTTGCCGAAATCCATCAAGTGACGTTACTGTTTAGAATAGGTGGTGGCGACTGCTGCTGCTCCTGATTCCAGATCTTTTATTGATCCTGCTGCTGTGGTCTTCTAGCTCAGCAGGCTGTCAAGTTGGAGACTGAGAGCTAGGCATGGGCCATGAGCAAGATGAATCTAACAGCCCTAGGTTGGAGCACGAGAGTCTGAGGAAGTCAGAGATGGCAGAAAGAAATGGTAGGTTATGTGAGTCTAGGCAGACACGCACGACCCAGAGTTGCACATTAATTAGGAGCACTAGTCAACAGAATTTAACACTGAATCTAGCTCAGGAACTTTAACTTATCCATTTCTTTATTCATCAAACATTTATTGAGTGCCGAATCTATCTACAGCGCTCAGCTGAGTTTTGACTTTGACTGAGGCAGGATTTCTCAACCTCAGTATTTTGACACTTTAAAATGGATGTTTCCTTTGGGGGGTTGGAGGTGGTGCCCTGTGCATTGTAGAATATCTAGCAGCATCCCCAGCCACTACCCATTAGATGTCAGTAGCACCGCCCCACCCCACCACCACCAACTTGTGTCAACCAAAAATGTCTCCAGACATTACCTAGAGTTCCCTGAGGGGGAAAACCACCCCTCTAATCCACAGAGCCACTGGGCTACAGGGATAAAAAATACTATCCTTGCACCAGGAACTCCAGTCTAGGAGAACTTTCCCTTTGGAACTCTTTCATGCTACCTGCTGGCTATATGTAATTCTGGACTCCCATTTTATCTAGAAAGTTGTCTGATAAAAACAGGAGAAACCTTTTACTCTGGGATCCTTAGTAGTTCCTCCTAAAATTTCACCAAATACCTAGGTTCAAAACATGGAGATTCTCCCTCTCTCAAGCTAACCCTGCACTGGGAAATCTCTGAACCTAATGCTCAGTATACTGTGTGACTGGTGAGAGGAAAGTAACACACTTGAAATGATTAGAGAACATGTAATGGTGAACTTTGGGATGTTGACTTTGTATGAAACAAGAAATCACTTGAGTAATCACTTGAGTAATTGGAAATGAAACCTGTAGGAAAAGAATTTGATTTAAGAAGAACAATGTGGTCAAATTCACTGTGATAAGGGGGACTGAACTGGAGAGAATTAGGTACGTTGGAGAAACAGATAAATAAGTTGAGAAATAGAAGCTTTGTGAATCCCAAGAAAATGAGCTTGCAAGATAATCAAAACACCTCCACAGCACTTTGTCCTCTTCATCTTGACAGAAAATCCCCAAAGAACCACACTTAATTCAGGACATTGACTTCTTGAATTGAAGCTCAGCCATCATTTTAAATCTCCAGACAAAATCTGCAAACAGTTCAGTCAAAACCACTATCACCGTGCTCGGAGAGCTGATGCCACTTCCATCATGGAAAGGAAATCTGAGACTGGCTGCGTCGGACTTGCTGAATAGTTCACACGAGGGGCCCCCAAGTCAAGGCTAACAATATCTGACATGTAAAGTAAACACAGTTTGCAGCGTGTTTGTTGCAACAGGCAGGGCTGCAAGCTGAGAAGCGAGACCATGTGCCGGCATCATGTGAGCAGAACTCTCCATTATGATTAATGAAGCAGCTGCCTTGCAATAGCCCCTCTCTGAGCATGGTGGCTGTCCAAGGAATTCAGCACAAAAAGCTGTAAAACAGAACATTAAACAAGCACTGAGCTAAAATACACCTCCACCTCCCTGGGGCGGGGTGAGGGTGAGGTGGGTTAATTTGTCTCATTCCACAAGGTGATGTTTTGTTTTACCTCCAGAACCGTGCCAGGAGAGGAGACATGCCCCATGAAGGGACAGGGGCCCTTACGAGGCAGGACTGCTAGGAGATGTGTTTCAGAGTTCCAGAAGCTGGTGAACAACTAACTCCCCAGATTCCCTGAGTGGGTGTAAGACTGATGAAAGCTCCTAGGTCAGTGGCCTCCGAAAATTATCGTTTCACAGCAGGGAAGATACAGCAAGGACACCGTTTGGTGAAAACATAACCCCCTTCCTCCCAGGCGCTCCCCCCAGCTGAGTCGGAGTCTTTTGGCGAAGGACCTCAGCACTGATTTGCTGGATCCTCGGGGAGGAGAAAGCTTTTCAAACTCCCTCACATATCCATTCTATAAAAAGACCGCCGCTTGCCAGTGACCCTTGAGGTGTCTAATGAGGAGCAGGGAGCTGGAATTGTCGTGTGTAGAGAAACAGGCCAGAGGAGAGCAGTGAGGCTGATGCAACTGCTAACATGTAACACAGGACTTGCCACGAGACAAACAGGCCCCTTGTCATCTCAAATGCAACCAATCTCTCCTTACGTAATCTTACTAGCACATGATATCTGTTTAGAAAATTGCTGATGAATTTAATCTTTTCTCAAAACAGATTATTTATAAATGTTTATTTTTCACATCAACAGCTTTTAAAAAAAAAAAAAACGGTTTTAAAGTTGTAAGGTAACAAATTCATTCTTTGCATTTGTTTTGCTCTTCTTCAAACTTGAAACTTGGGTAGCCACATCATCTCCTGCTTTTTAGAGTGTCTTTTTTCTTAGACTTAATAATCTGTGCCTAACAAGTTAAGTGTAGGGCAACTGCTCTGTCTATATAATGCGACTCACTGTGTGGTATATATTACATATTTTTAAATCCTGAACACTTTCTAGAGTCCTGTTTATATTGTTTATGTTAATTATGCCAAACCTTATTACTTTAATGCCTAATGGTGGATTGTAGCCAAAGAATTGTTACAGACTTTGATTCTGGACATCCCCAAGGTAGTAATGATACACACTATAATTTTACCATCACTTTTGCTCTTCCTGTGTATCTTTTGCCCCAACATGCTCACACAGATACCTGCCACTGACCACACACACATTCACACACCTATGCACGTGCACACATACATACAAAACTCCTTGATTATCCCTGCTGTTGCCAGTGTCTCCATCTTCACCACTGCCTTGTCTTAATGAGACTGGGCCAAAGCACATTAATGTATATTTTATTGCTGGGAAAAACTTTGGCTTTCTGTTTCAAGTTGATTGGAAGGGGAGATGTTGTGAAACATGTGGCATCTGTGGAGGAAGAGTGGGTTAAAGAATTAAAGGAGAGAAGGCATTTAGAAAGCAAGGCTTACTTAAGTAATTTCTAGGAATAAACTCCTAAAAATCAGCCAGCCTGCTGCCAAATATTTCTAAACAGACTGTGTAGTTCTGCTTTTTTAAATCTCACTTTGCTGAAAATCGTGAAGTTCCAATATGTAGGTTTATATCTGATTTAACATAACTTTAAAAATGTGGTGTCTTCTAAGAGCTACAACTTAGTCACCTATGGTTTAGAGATGATGAGTTAAATCAGCTCTCTCGATACTCAGCTGCACTTGGAGGACTGGAGTTTTGATGGGAGAAATGGAGGCAATGTTCCTAAAACCAGGCAAAACTAGGTCCCATGAATGAGCACTGAGAGCAGGCACCTCTGTGGTATGGGTCTCATCACTTTCGTGTTCCAAAAGTGCTCTAGAGAAGGTGAGTCAGGAAGCAGCAGTGACTGTTCCCGTTAAGCCCCTTGAATTCTTAGCATCTTACAGTCTCAATTACTTCTGGATTTGGTCTTTTCTGCATTGGCAGGGATGTGCTTCATTGTAAAAGGTCATCAGCAGAAAGGAGAACAGATAAAACAAGAAAACCACTGCTCAGCCTAGGTTGAATTTCAGCTGCCAGCTTTAGTGGTGAGTAAATAAGATGATTTGAAATGCCTTCACAATATGCCCTTCTAGCATGCTTAAACTCCTCATTCCCTTAGCAAAAGTAAAATGGCGGCCAAGATGAACTACAAAGACATGATACCCACAGAAATATATACATTTTTCTCATTTTCCCTCCTTTCCAATGTATTTAAAATACATGAGCAAGTTTATTTCCTCAATATAAGTGAGGTTAAATTACCTCTATTTAGGTAGATGAGCTACTGTATCAAAATCTAGGTAGACATCCAACCATTGTTATTGATTTACCCATCATAGGTCATCTTGATGATGGGAAAGGATTTCTGCTTTCATAACTTGTATTTTACCTGAATAAATTTCATTTACTTGTTCATTTGTTTGGTTCATTCAAAATCATTTATTGATCACCAGCCATGAACTATGTATTATTCCAGACACCATGAATATGGTACTAACCAGGACAGTGATGATGTTCATTTTCATGGGACTTGCAATCTAGCAGGAAGCTTTTAATCTGTACTCATTATTACCTGTCATTCAGTTTTCAGAACTGCATGCAGCAGTATTTGTAGTTATGAACAGATTAAGAATAATTTTTTCATTAACATGTAAGAGTTACTAGGTATTCTGAATCAATGAAAAGTTAAAGGATGCTATACTATTGTGACAAGAATCAGCATTTGAACTCTTTGTGAAAATCCTATTTATATAAACATGCCAGTCCTATAACAAAAGTGTGCTCCTTACCTCAAGAGGTTACAATCAAGTTGCAGAGAGTAGATAATTTCCCAAAATGATTAATACTAACCCCCAAAAATCATTAGCTGAGTGTTAAATGGGTAATTAAAACAAGATGTTACATTGGAGTGAAGAGGAGGGATAAAACTTTGAGAAGGTCAAGAAAAACCCTGCAGAAAAGATGATTCTTAAACTAGAGCTGGAAGTCACTCAGGATCTAGCAAATGGAAAGAGGCAGGGCATTCCAAGTAGGTGAAATGACTGAAACAACGGTACGATTTACTTTATTTTTGGTCTCAGAAATGTTTAATATATATGGTAAATCACAATTTTGCTTGGTAGAATTCTAGCCAGAGGTTGGTATAAAGGGGTTTATATTATTGATGAGAAGGCTGTGGCCAATGGAGGCTCTGAGGGGAGGGAGAGGGAAAAATAGGTGCAATATGGGAGTATTTTCGGGACTTGGGAATTGTCCTGAATGACATTGAAATGACAGATACAGGCCATTATATATCTTGCCATAACCTACAGAACTGTATGGGAGAGTGTAAACTACAGTGTAAACTATAATCCATGCTTAGTGGCAATGCTCCAAAATGTGTTCATCAATTGTAACAAATGTACCACACTAATGAAGGATGTTTCTAATGTGGGAAAATGTGGGAGGTATGGGGAGTGGGACATATGGGGATCCCCTATTTTTTTATGTAACATTTATGTAATCTAAGTATCTTTAAAAAATAAAATAATATATACATATATTAAAGGCATCAAATGGAATGATTGCTTTGCTATAACTAAGCCGCTTGTACATTTACTTACATACCAATCCATCCAAAGTATTTGAAGGTCTTCTCTGTATAAGGCATTAAAGAAATATAGGATAGGGTTCTTTTCACTTTGAGCTTATAATATCCAGTCCACTGGGAGAGTGAATGAATTAGCCACTTTTAGACATTGACTAGACCAAATGACTGTAAGAGGAAGAACTATTAGACTCTTCAAAGCTTAGAGAAAATAATCTAGTATGAAGAAATTGAGTGTATATATATATATATGCATTAATATCGTGTAGTATATATGCCTAGTATTAAGAAGTCACATATACACTAGTTTGTCCAATATTGTTGATAGAGCAGCTCAAGCAGGCAGGATGATGATTATATGATTTCCTAGGAAATATTTAGCTCTGCAGATATGTGTATTAGTACAAGGCCAATACAAACTGGAGGAATAGAAGAATGAAACGGAAAGTTGGCCATAGTACTTCAGGAAGTTACAATAAAAATTTTATCTCTTTAATTTAGTCAAATTAAAATTCTCAGAGAAATGCATGAGCATTGCAGTAAGTTTCAAATTCAGCCTTTCTCCTACCATTTCCAGTAATTAGACTCTACAAAAGGAAATGAGTTACACACTAGTTAGGAAAATTTATGTTTGATTTAATTATTGTGATTAATACTTTGTTTTTATTTATATGTCTCTGATCTTAACAGTGTGGGTCTCATAGGTCAATGCTATCACAAAAATCTATGAAAAAATAGAAGTCTCCTGAGGTTTAAACAGATATGTGTGTCATTTCTGTGGCAAGTTTGCTCTTTTGAGTGAGTTTCTCAATTCAAAAATATAAGCATATTCACTCAGCAGGAAGGTGTTGGATGAAAAATCTCCCCATGTTATGAAATTTATCAATAATCAAACCTGGGGTCTTGTAAAAATATTTGATAATAACGCCTTTCAGTGTTATCAAGATGATTATTTATGATAGTAAGTCTATATCTCTTGTTCAAGAATCTGACTAAGATGGCATAAATTCATTCGAACAGGAGTGAGAATCTCTGTTGTGCAATAGGAGCACAAGAGAGCTAAATAATGTCATATGCACTGAACACAAACTATGCATTGCTATTTATCCACCAAATTCTTTTGAGTGCAAGGGCGGAAGTTCATACCACTGAGAACAGAAAAACTGGGCCTTGTACCTTGCTCTGAAGAACTTGTCTTTTCTTAGGAGAGAAGACGAGGTATGCTGATACCTTGGAACACAGGGCATAATAGAGAGAGTGTCCTGGGAGAAAAACAATGAGGTGGAGTTACTCTGGCCATTGGGTAAGGAGGAATGAATTCATTTGTACTATTTAAATGTGAGGAAAGGGATTGCTAACTCTTGGTGGTCTGGGTGGGCTCAATGTATCTGGTATCCATTAAGATCCAAAATTTACTCAAACCTACAGATTAATTCTCCTGCAGGAACTGAGGCAAACCAATAGCAGCTGAAAGTTAATCAAGCACTGATCTCTCCCAATCCTTCTAATCACAGCCAGCTGTGATTTAAAACCTTTGCACTGAGTTTCCCCAGGGCAGTTCTACATGAGCCCTGGAGTGAGCACACTCAGCTTTTGAAGGGCAAGAAAAAGTTAATAAAATAAAACTTAATGCCTTCAGTCAAGGAACTGAAGAATAGGATAGGGATGCTCCACAGCTTTTCCTATATTAATCTCTTCCCCCTCTCCCAGCTGCCTATCCCTGGAAGGCATGTGGTTTCTTCCGAAAGTTTGCTGGGAATCCTTTATTGAAAAAGAGTAATGCAATTGGGAACAGTTGCCTGTTTGTCCATTAGGGAATCTCTAGTTGTCTCATGAGAAGGAATTATTAATACTGCCTAAATAAATTTTCTTAATTTTTATTGATAGGATAATGGAATTTTTGAGTTTTTGTAATATATGCTATTCGACTTAAGATGAGCATTCTTAGCCTAAACTTTAAAGTCAAAGTATGTACCTGAGCCCAGCCAGTTAGTAAAGTTTAATTAAGTAATTTACTAAAAGAGCCATGGACTTTGCAAAGAAACTTTCCACAAGGCTGTTTGTTTTATAATTTTACTTTTAGTTTATTGAAATTATGCACAAATATTATTTGTGACAGATACAAATGGTGTAGTTATCTAGCTCTTCTTCCTATTGTCTATTCCTACCCATAAGGCCTTCTACCTACAATGCCTTCTTCCTGAGTCAATTCTCTTTCTCTGGGACTGGAATCCTTTCCTGTCATTCAGCTCAGAAACTTGAGCCTGCCCTCTCTGTTGATAGAATCCTAAAACTACTTGTATATTTCCATTTCCTAGTGTCTGTAATATTTCTGGAGTTCTCCCTCTTTCTCAGTATTACCTGCTGCCATTTTTGTCATACTTTTGAGTTCTGATTCTGTTGTGCAGAAAGCTAAATCTATCACTTATTTTCTATCACCTTAAGTTCCGATACCATGCTTTGTCTACAAGACTAGAGTTCCTTCCATCATTCAAAATGGATTTATTTAGGATAGTATGAATGACTATATGTCAAAAAAAAAAAAACAAAAAACTGGACAATGAAGGCAAAATGGAAAAATTCCTAGGAATGTACAAACCACCTACACTGACCCTAGAAGAAATAGAAGACCTCAACAAACCAATCACAAGTAAAGAGATTGAAACAGTCATCAAAAAACTCCCCAAAATGAAAAGCCCAGGACCAGATGGTTTCTCAGGTGAGTTCTACCAAGCATTCAAGTAGGATTTAATACCAAACTTACTCAAGCTCTTCCAAGAAATTGAACAAGAAGGAACACTACCAACTCATTCTATGAAGCCAATATCACCCTAATACCAAAGCCAGATAAAGATATTACGAAAAAAGAAAATTACAGGCACATTTCTCTAATGAATACAGATGCAAAAATCCTCAATAAAATACTTGCTAATCAAAACCAACAACACATTGAAAGAATTATTCATCATGATCAGGTGGGTTTTATACCAGGCATGCAAGGGTGGCTCAACAAAAGAAAATCAATCAGTACACTACACCACATTAATAAATCAAAGAAGAAAAATCACATGATCTTATCCATTGACATAGAAAAGGCATTTGACAAAATACAGCATCCTTTCTTGATAAAAATACTACAAAACATAGGAATTGAAGGAAACTTTTTCAACATGGTAAAGGTCATATATGAAAACCCCACAACTAACATTGTACTCAATGGTGAAAGACTGAAAGTTTTCCCATTGAGATTGGGAACAATAGAAGGATCCCCACGGTCACCACTGTTGTTTAATATAGTGTTAGAGGTTCTAGCTAGAGCAATCAGGCAAAAAAAAGAAATAAAAGGCATCCATATTGGAAAGGAAGAAGCAAAATTTTCGCTATTTGCAAATGTTATGATACTATATCTAGAAAGTCCCAAAAAACTACAACAAAGCTGTTAGAGCTAATAAATGATTTCAGTAGAGTGTCAGGATACAAGATCAATACACAAAAATCAGCGGCGTTTCTATATAAATGTAATGCACAATCTGAGGGGGAAGTCAGGGAAAAAATTCCATTTACAATAGCAACTAAAAGAATCAAATATCTAGGAATAAATTTAACCAAGGATGTAAAGCACTTGTATTCAGAAAACTACAATGCATTGTTCTTTTTTTAAAAAAATTTAAAGACATATATAATTGGAAGAACATTCCATGCTCATGGATTAGAAGACTAAATATCATTAAAATGTCATTTCTACCCAAAATGATATACAGATTCAATTCAATCCCAATAAAAATTCCACCAGTATTTTTTAAACAAATGGAAAACACAATTATCAAATTTATTTGGAAGGGTAAGGGGACCCAAATAGCCAGAAACATCTTAAAAAGGAAAAACAAAGTTGGAGGATTCTCACTTCCAACTTTAAATTATATTACCTAGATACAGTGGTAAGAACAGCATAGTATT
>JAQZBX010111696.1:0-10260 GCA_029593785.1 Cabassous unicinctus
TTTAAATATCCCAATTCTTTCATTTTATTTTGTTTTTAGTTTTCATTTAAGTTTTCTTGTATTTTATATCTTACATTTAAAATTATCATTATCATTTCATTTTCCCATTAATTGTATTTGGCTATTGTATTGGCTTCTTCTTTAAAGAAGCTTTGGATCACAGAAGGGTTACAACTAGCATGGGAGAGGATCGTTGGTGGGGGGTGTCAGGAATGGGGGTTGCATGAGAGGAAGTTCATCTGAACATACATACAAGGTATATAAAATAGTTCAAATGTTTACTGGGCATTGTCACAGTGGGTGGAGAAACACTCAATAAATGAGAGAATACTGAATTCCCATCCTGGAGTGCTTTGTCACATTCTCCAAGTGAGCAGCAACAGTCCCCCAAGTGCAGGAGAAGTGTCTGGTAAAGAAGGATGATCCACTGATTTGATCGCATTATTGATGACTAACCTTACTAGTCTTTGCTTTTGAAATTGAAACTTAGGCTTTTGTTATGGGGTGCCTAAGGGTTGCCTCCTGAAAGCCTCCTTGTTGCTCAAATGTGGCCTATCTCTAAGCCAAACTCAAAATATGAATGCATTACCATACTCCCAGTATGGGACATTTCTCCCAGGGATGAGCCTCCCTGCACCAAGGGGTTACTACCACATGCCAACTGGCAATACGACTGGAAAAAGACCTCGAATAAAAAGGGGAAAATTTAAAGACAAATAAGTTCATATGGCTAGGAAACTTCAAAGTGAATCAGGAGGTCATCCAAGAGGTAACGCTTACGCATATCTTAGTAGGACCTCATAGACTTTCAAAGTCGATTTCTTCCGAAATAGAGGGGCTTCTGAGGGCTCTGGAGTCACCCAGGTCCTACATCAGGGTGGATAGCTCAGGAGTTTGGTGCCTTGCCAGTGGGCCCTACTATGGAATTTGTGCTCCTGAGAGTGACAGGTTTGGACTCAAATATGTGTTCCCTGCACAAGTTTCATCTTTCCCTTCTATTCAAATCTATACATGCTGCTAGAGTTTGTAGGAGTCTGGAGTCTTTGGGCTGTTCATATGCCAGATGGCCCCAGAATCTCGGTGGATCTGCAACTCCTACTCCACAGCTCAATGGACACACCCAGGACACCTGGTGGAGAGATGATGATGCACAATGGCCATTCCAGGAAATGGAGAGAGTCTGCAGCTATAGGCAGGATAATCCCATCAATCTTATCCATGGGGTATATGCCCCCTTTCAATTGGAGGTGGAGTGGACATCACAATCCCAGACCCCTCAAGATTGGGGGAAGAGCTATGGCCTAGAATGGACTTTCTGGTATTCTATTATAGACATATTGTGAATTAAGCAATGGAAGAAATTACAACATTAATATGTAGCCAGTGGCCACTGGATGCTCTGGGGCCAAGGAGAGGGAAAATAGTTGCAATATAGGGCTTTTTTGGGCAACTGGGAATTGTCCTGAGTGACATTGCAATGACAGATATAGGCCATTTTATATCCTCATATATCATGCAGAATTGTGTGGGAGAGAGTATGGTCTACAATGTGAACTATGGTCCATGCTTAATGGCAAAGACCCAGCATGTGTATATCCATTGCAGGTGATGTGCCACACTAATGAAGGATGTTTATGTGGGAGGTTATGGGAGGTATGGGAGTTGGGGCATATGGGATCCCTTATATTTTTGTGTAACATTTACGTTATCTAAGTATCTTTTAAAAGGAATTTTTTTTTAAACTATTAAAAAAAAGGCAGTTCAAGGCTCTTTCCAGAGAACGGCCCCTGGAGATGTGCATCCCCAAGACCTGGGCTATTATCTCAAAGGGCAAGATACTAGAGATAGTAAGAACCAAAAATAGATTGGCCTTCATCTCTGTACCTGATTAACTTCGGTTACCATAGATTGCTAATTGCCCTTTCATCTGGCAGAAAATACATAAGTCATCTCTAGAATATTATTAGGCCTCAAATTATCACTTCAATTTTCAATGCCTGGGATAAAAAGTGAAGTAATGAGGAATATAAAAAGCTGAAACAACATGATTGGAAACCAAGTGAAACAATAGACAATAAAAAATAGAAACAGATCCATAGAAGATCCTGATGAATATGTTTTCAGATACAGATTTCAAATAACTATGATTTTGAAAATTTTTGGAATTATATAGAAGTTACAGTTGCACAACATTGTGAATGTTATTAATGCCACTGAATTATACACCTAAAAGTAATTTAAATGGCAAATTTTATAGATATTTTAATCACAATTTTTAAAATTAAAATATCTAAAAAAAATTATTCCTAATCACATATCAGGTTGGGTTTCATTACTTATGACCTGCTCATTTACTTAGGTACAGCAAGAGCAATGATTTTTAATATGGGTTTTTGTAATTTTAATTTTCTGAAGGTTTATGTAAGGAATCTCAGTTTGGACTTTTAAAAATTCCTTGAGGCTTGGAAGTTAAGCCAAGAATTTTCCACCTAGAATACTTATCAATTTGGATGAAATATCCTAAGTTTCCTGGGTCTGCTAGAAACTGATCTGCCTTCTCACCTGCAAGGCTGGAATACCTGTAAACCATATACCAGGTGAATTTTCCTAGATTGACTTTGTAAGAATTGGCTTCATAAAGTTAACCTTAGTTTCACAAAAGTGTCTGGTCATATCTAATTAAATGAGTATCATTCTCAAACATGATATTCCTGGCAAGGCCTTGGTTGCATAATGAATGTTTCCAATTATTCTCTAGTTAAAAAGGATGGATTACTACTGAACCTATACCAATAACTATATTGCTATGAAAATAAGATTAAATAAGAATTTCTGAATTCTGGAGGACTCAGGCAGGGAAAACAAGGTATTTAAAACTGCAGTCAGCCCTTATAAGTTCATCCAGACCACTGTAATTCATTCTTTTTTCACTGGATCATGGTTATCAGTCTCATGAACCCATATGATTCTCAACTAGGGCTCTGGATATCCCAACTCAGTCCACTGTTATGATCTCAAAGTTGTTAAAGTGATATCCTCAAAAGCCTATACCTCAAAATACCCAGCATAGTCATTTTCCACAGGACTCTGAGGCAGCCCTTTGCTGAAGAGAAAGTCATTCTGGCTTTTTGCTGATGGTAGAGCTTCAGGGAAGCATTATGACAAAACAAAAAGTTATCTGTGTATGGAAAAGACTTGAAATGGCTATAGTTAACCTATTAACTTATTACTGATAACTTTCAAAAGTAAAAGATATGAGAAGAGTTATGTATAATACAAAAATAATGAAACTGAAAAGGAAATCTTGTTGGTTCTATGGTATGCTAAACAAGATAACATGCCCACATGGTTTCATTAAAGAATCCTACCAAGCATTTAAAGAAGAACTAACATCAACTGTTTTCAAAGTCTTTCAAAAACTATATATTATATTATTTATATATAAAAATATGTAAGGGGAGGAAACACATCAAACTCATTCAATGAGACCAGTATTACCTTAATACCAAAACCATAGAAAATTTCACAAGAAAATTGCAGATCTGTATTCCTTTAGAATATATATGCAAAAATCCTCTACAAAATACTAGAAAACAGAATTCAGAAATACATATTTATAAACATATAAAAAGATTATGCCATGACCAAATGGGCTTTATCTCTGTGGGTAGAGTTAGTTAGATCTTATTCAGTTTAATATAATACTCAAAATACAGCTCATACACTGAAAACCAGTTTCAAATTGACTTGAATCTTTCACTTGAATTTTGTGAACACCCTGACATATACACATAGTAATAATCATTATATAATGCATATACACAGTAATTATTCCTGATCTCTTATTTTTCTTCTCCCATTACTCAACATTTCAGTTGTATTCCCCTCTTCTATTCACAAATAGTACTCCAAAAAACATAACTCACCTCTTGCTATCCACCTTTATATGCACTTTCAAAAGATTTTACATCATTAATATTTAAGAACCAAATGGTAAGATAGACCTTCAGATTAACAAAGTCCTGGCATTGGTACATAAATAATTTTGATGAAAGTTTTAAATACCCTGGTAAAACATTCTACATTACAGTCATAATTTTGATTTCCGTAAGCAATATAATTGCCCCACAATTTCATAACACTGTGTTTTAGTAACAAACTTCTGCTGTTTAAAATAGATAAGAAATATCAGAAACCAATATTCAATGATATCTGGAGATATTGGGGAAAAAATGGTTCTACATCTTTACAGTCCCTGAATTCCAGAATGGAGTGTGTTTTCCTACCCCTTTATCTGTGACCTTCTGTACTATTTGTCCAATAGGCTGTATCATAGGGTGTGTCCTGTGAATCTGGCAGGTCTGGGTCTCAATTAGTTTGAACACTGCTCTTATCACTTTCAGAATCATACCAATATGAAGGAAGCCAAACTGAGTTAGCATTTTAGACTTCTGACCAGATTCTCTCTCCTTGCTGATAGCAAGCTGTCCTCCAGGAATCTGAGTAGTGCTATTCTAGATCATCCAGGCCCTACTTATTGAAAAGTGAACATAACCACTTGAACAAGACAGCTGAGAGCAGACAGGTCTGTCATAGGCAAAATTGCATATTTGGAATGACATCTGATTTCAAATTCAGATTCCACTCCTTGGAAGCTCTGTAATCTTGGGAAGGTGTTTCAACAACTCCCCAATCAAAGATTCTTCAGCTCTGAAAAGGAAAGAAAAATATCAGTTTAGAAGATAAACTAAATAAGTAAAATATAGGTGAAATGGATAGACCAGTGTCTGAATAAAACTATACTTAACAAAGATAGATATTTTTATTCTGAATGAGAAGAATAAGTACGGACTTATTTATAAAAGTTGAGCCTGGGGAAGAAAAATAAGGCCAAGCTTTTAATAGTAGGAGGCAGTGTAAAACCAAGTGGGATTTTTATTCAGAGCCCTACTAAATATTTGTTTCAATATTTTTGTCACATACCTCATGTAATTTGGCAAGATTGGCATCTTGAAACCATAAAGTTTATTGTCCTTGAATTACAGAATCCTGTGTTCATGATTCAGCTTCAAAATGAACTAACTGCATTAAATTGAGAGCTTTGACTTTCCTCCCTGGAATCCCAAGAAAAAAAATTTGTAGAACTTTTTTCTGGCAACCTCATTCTATGTCTCCAATTTGTTAAAATCTCTTATAGAATCCATTAGAAATATAAGAAATAGTAATCTCATCTCTGACATACATATTGAGAGAAGAGATTAGCAATCCTTTTACACACATATCTTTGGATACATGGGACATCATAACCATCTTGTTGGGAAATGAGAGACAACAATATACTAGAGATGAGCAGTATTTTACTTCGAGAATTGTATTCTTATACTTGTGTCCCTAAAATCCACTTATAGGAGCTTATGTACTTGACTGCTTTATCATCTAATAATGAGGATCTCTTAGGTTTTTGGAATCATGGGCCTTTCAAGTCCCTGATTAAAAAAAAGATCATTCCATCAAAATGCACATTGTATAAACAAGCAAAATTTGAGAGGTTTCAGAAATTACCAGAAATTTCCTCATGTAATTTCTGGTTATGAAACTCATATAAAAAATTGCACACTTTGTACATGCCTAAATTTATTTCCAGTGTTAACATTCTATAATTATAAGAGATGTGTAAGAAATATGTCAAACCTAGGATGCTTAAAACTGGGTTTCTAAATTTGACTTACAAAATTTGATTTGCCCATTCCCAGATCCGTATATAAAATTTCACCCATCCAGCTTGACAAGGCAAATATTTGCCTTTATCCTATTGACTTTCACTCCTACTTTCTCTTCAATCTTTCAGGAAATCCTGGTATAATTACATTCATAACATATCCTAAATCTGACCATTTCTCACCATCTCCACTGCTACCACCTAGACCCAAAAAGTTATTTTCACCAAGGATACTGTATTAATCTACTAGCTCGTGTACACCCCTACGCTTCTACTGTCTATGTCCTGTGGTCTTTTAAAAAGGCTGGTCATGTGACACATTTCCTTAAAGACCTGTAGGAGTTCTCATTTTAACCTAAAATAAAACTCTATACAATTTCCTATAGTTCTCTATGAGCTGACCCTCCACTTGTCAGTATCCTCATCATCTAATGCTTGCCCCCTGTTTCATCTTGTCCCAGACATGAGGGCTTTCTCACTGTTGCTCAAAAATTGTAAACATGCCCCCAAATCCTTTTCCCTCTATTTGGAACATTATACCCGCAAATAAGGCATAGCTCTCCTTCATCTCTTTTACTTTACATTCAATTGTTATTTTTTAAATTAGGCCCATCATATTCATCTATTTAAATATTGTGCCCACCTCTACCAACCCCCTTCAATATTTCCCTGCTCAGTCTTTGCTTTATTTCCCCCATACCTATTTCCTTATTTTCTCTTATTTATTATATTAATTTGCATTTCCTCGAACCAGAATAAAACCTTCACAAGAGCAGAACAAACACTCTGTCTTGTTTACTGCCATAATTCCAGCATTTTGAAGAATTCCTAATACAAATTGTTAGTCAAATAAAAAGCTCTTGGATGAAGAAATGGATAGTTTTCTTCATATTTTTAATATCTTTACCCCACCAAAGAAATTTCCACTTTTAACCTAACTCAAAATATTCAGTAAATAATCTACATTCAGGAGAAATTAATCAGCTTCATACACCAGAAGACTAATAATAAGAAGAGTAAATAGAGGACTTACTCCCAAGATGAGTTGCAATTCATATAGAAATATCAAATAAAGGGCACAAAAAATATCAGGGCCAATCGTACTAGAGCACCCCATATATGCCTTCTCAACATGTATTTTTCCCCTGTAGTATGACTGTTTGCTTCATTGGGAGCAATCAAAATTCCACACTGCTTGTCTTACTTCCTGGAAGTAATTGTTACCTCCGGCACATGAAAATCAACAATAGGTAGTGAAAATATCATCGACTGATAGCCGGGACAACACATAGTAAACCAATTAGTGTTAAACATGTCACTCTTTTTTCTTCGATGTGAGAGTAAATATATTTGGTCCCCAGTGTAACTTTAAGACTGAATTTCTGATTTTAGATCAAGACAAGATACACCATTGGATGGCACCCTATTTTAGAAATTAACATATGAGTATGTGAGTGTGGAGTGTATGAGTGTGCATGTAGATGCATGTGTGCACACGTTTTGTCTGTTTGTGTGTGTCTGTGTGTTTTTTGGCACAGCAATGATCCTTAGAGCCTTGCCAGACTCTGCCATCCCATTCCCATTTTCAACTGAGGTTAGAGAGAGGGCAAAATGCTTAGCTGTCCCTGATCTCAGGTACTCTCCCTTGATCTCAGAGGTTCACGGAAATTATTTTTTTCCCTCTCCTCTGACGTTTGGCCTGGCTTTGCTGGGCACAATATATTTATTTACTCAATAACCCTTTAGGGCTCTTTCCATACAGCACAAAGAAATATTTACCTCTGTATTCAGGACTCCATTAAAATTCCCCAGTCACAATAGTATTAATTGAAATTAATGTGCAATTGGGAGATGCTATATTAATTAGGTATGTTTTATTAAAAATTGACTCTAAAATTAATAGAATATAAACATTAAACATGGCTGAAAATAAAAATTCTGTAAATTATACTAATTAAAATTTCTTGTATATATTATTTGGTCCATAATTTGGATCTTTGTCAAAAAATCTTTGCTCTGCCCAGACTATCCTTTCTGAACTTTTCTGTTAGTAAATTCTTATCCATCCTTGGAAGCAAACATAGGAGCATTTAATGATGGCAAAAACTCATGTTTTGCCTGTAAAACTCATGTTTTTTATGTAATTACTACAATTAGGAAATATGTTGCATCAAGTGAAATTGTCTCCTTTGTTTAATTGGAACTTTTCCATTAATAAAACTGAAAAAGGAAAGAAATATAAACATTCACAGAATATTTATCATCATAAATCACTGCATCACACAGAAGGGATTTTCACTCTGAATATTTTGTTAGAGTTGAAGTTTTAAAAATCTATCTATTTATCTAAATATATCTCTTTCTATCGAACTCTGCATCTCTGTTATGCTTTTGCCTTTTTTTTCTGTAATTTTGGAGGAATTTTCCATTGCTCAACGTTCATAGTGACTTCAAGAAAAGATATTTGTTTTCTCTTGCACCTCAGGAAATCTGTTAATTTATGTCATGGCATGATAGCAAACATGAATCAGAACGAAAATTTTCAAAACCTGTTTACAAATATCATTAATTATATAAGAATAATCATACTAATTTCATAAAGTTAAATTCATTATGATTTGATTACATTAAGAAAACTTTTTGTCTATTATCCATATTTTGGTTACTGCCCCTTCCCCTCTGGATTTAGGTGGTCCTAAATTTCATACAATCTTAGTTTCCTAGGCTGCACAAAGCAAATATCTTTAAATGGGTTGGGTTTAAACAATAAATCTGGCATCTTCAAGGTAATGCTTTCTTCTTGAAAATTGGCTGCCAACAATACTTAACTCCTCTGCCATATGGCAAAGGACATCCACAACTGCTGGTCTCTCCCTTATCTTCAGAGTTCCTTGCTTTCAGCTTCTATCTTCCATGGTTTTCTCACTCTCTGTATTCAATCCATTTATAAAGGACTCCAGTAATAGGATCAAGTCCCTGTGATGTAGGTCCTTGAATGCTGTGGGTCACACCTCAACTGAAGTAGCCTTATCAAAATATCTGAATTACAATGGATCCACACATGCAAGAATGGATTAGATTTAAGAACATGTATTTCTGGGGTACATACAGCTTTCAACTGCCATATCCACATTGCCTTGTAATAGAAAGCTAATTTTCTTACTCCACAAGAATCCTGTTTCCAGTGGTAATAATCCCAGGAAAACAAAAATGTGAGAATTGTTTGGGATATGTTGCTAAAAGTAAAGGGGACCTTCATGTGCTTTCCTGGTGTCAAGCATGAATTGTAATGCTCACTTACCTTTCTGGATGAAATAGAAAGAGATAATGCATCCTGAATATAATACATGCAATAAAACTAAAAGGTGATTTAATTTATGAATGCCATTCATGCAAATGAGATAAAAATATTCTGACATGAAAGAAACACTTAAATTTATAGATTCATATAACAGATCCTCCAGAATTATTTGCAGTACCCACTAATAATGATACAAATAATCAGGTTTAAAAACATAGAAATTTAGCCCTGAAACATGTTACTATCACTTAATGAAATTGTCTCTTTTTATAAATCATTTAATTAAGAGAGAATTTATTGATTAGCCAAAAGCCATATGATTAGTGCAAACTTTAGCTATATCTCAGACTATATATATGTTTATTCATTCAAATCACACGGCACTTATCAAGCAATTCCTATGTGCCTCTTGCAAAATAAGATATTAGAGGGAATAGAAACATGAGCCAATGTAAGGACTTAAGTTAGCATCCTAATAGCGAAGAAACAAGGTCAGGAGGGAGGCAGAATAACAGATCTAAAATTTGCTAGCTGTGTTACTAAAATCAATGTACTTAAATCCATAAAACCTGGTTTTCTGATCTGTAAAATGGGGAGAATTCTTTCCCCCTCATAAAGGTTATTGTAAAGCATAAATAACATATATAAGGCATTTCAATATATATAAACTTAAATCATCAAAAGAAAAGAAAAAGGAACAATAATATAAAATAAATATTAAAATTAAAAAACAAATAAAGCGATAGAAGCAAAGGGGTGTGGATAGAACAAGAGAGATAGAAAACCTGTCCATGTGAAACTTACATCCTCATGAGAGAGATAATCAAATAATATAAATTTATAATTGTAAATTATGACTAAAGCAATGAAGGAATGTGGCAAAGTATTATTAAATCATATTAGAAGGCATGAAATAGGGTAGTTTTACCTAGATAATATTTAGCCTGAGAACCAAAGGATAATAATAAGAGTTCAAGAGTCATAGTGGGTGATGAGAGTGGATTGTCAGACTTCAGGAAGGAAGAGAGTGCAGTTCTGCAAAGGCTATATCAAATTCCAAGTTGAAAAGAGCCATTATGTATTCAAAGACGTGAAACAAGTATAGAATGGCTGGACCCCAGAAGGCTAAATATAGCCTCAGTAAATTAGGTAGGTGTGGGCAGGGCCAGACAACATAGGGACGGGATAACCCATGATAAATACATTGGAATATAGCCTAAATGCTATAGAAAGCCACTGA
>JAQZBX010111698.1:0-10260 GCA_029593785.1 Cabassous unicinctus
ACCTTAGGTTACCTTCAATATATATTGCAAATATGTTCACTCAACTCATTCCTTTTATTACTATTCAATGATTGTTGCACATTTGAAACAGTACTGAGAGGCATCCTTTCTAATGGTAATTCTGTAACAATGTTATGGAGAATTCATTCTTCAGGGTTTCCATTAAAGAATAATTATTCAGCCCTGCAATTCTCTCTTCAAGGGAAATATTATCTTTTTTATAATATGTATCTTTATGCCTACAAATTGTTACTGGATTTATGTGTAGTGACGCTTCAATAATCTACAAAAATACACACATTTGTTTGTTAAGTCTTTGTAGTTAGTCATAATATAGCTATTTGGATATTAATCTCTGCTGTTTTTAATGGAGACAATAATCTGTTATTTAAACAGATCACATTTCTATGTAACTCCAAGTCTAAATTATATTTAATCACAGATAAATGACAAAAATTTTAACTAGCGTAGTAAAATGGGCATGCATTAGCAAAATTACACATTGGCTCCCTTAGTGCTTGTGCCTCACTGATATGACCCAACTTTACACTGGGGACTGTATTTACTTTTATTAATTCTGCACTCTTTCCTGCTCTGCTCTCAGGATATCAGCACCCATACCTGTTCATTAAATTTAGGAGTCCTCAGAACTTAATCTCTTAAAGTTCTACTCTTAATTTGCTAAAAGCTAAGGAAACAGAGTATTGACCTATATCAAGCATCAATTGAATATTTTCACAGGTTACTGTGTGATGCATGCTCACTCATTGTTGGTATGGCACGCATTTCAGGCACTGCTCAGATGCTCCCTTATTTACTTCCATATATCTATGGTCTGAATACTTGATGTGCCTAAATAACCTCCAAACAAGTAAAATAGTAATTCATACCCCAAATTTGAATACTGTAAGCGATTAATTTTTGTTATATCAGTTGATGTTACAATAATGATTTTCCAATTGCTAAAGTAATTGAATGTTAAAGCCATCCAGGTTTGTTTTAATCATGCATAGATTACTCCAGGAAATAATTTTCTATATAAGACTCTTATGGTAGCATTTTTCATATATTTTTCTTCAAAATATAGATCTGTTGATTTGTATTCGAATGACAATGGGATAGAGTAAGGAAACTACTTGTTCCTACATCAGAGAGAGTGTCAGTCCATATAGTTAAAGTTCATTGCTTTATTTCATGTCATTTCCAAATCATCATGTTGTTAGGGCACAAAGCTAGGCCTTTTCGGATAACCAGAGATGTAGAGAAAAATATTTAACATTAGAGTTACGCAGAACTTACATTTATTATGTCTGCAGGCAAGAGCCAATGTTGTCTAAAGCAACTCATACCTGACTCCTTGTACTGCACTTTTACTATTGCTTAAATATCAAAGTTACTACATAGCATTCGCTTTGATTATACATTAGCTTTTATGCATATGGATGAACAGACATGGCTAGTTATATAAATGTATGCTTAGTATGTTCAGGAAATCATGCTTGCCCATACATTGCATGATCAAAGAAGGGGAAGATAACTCCACCCCTGGGTGGGAATTTTACTATGTTAATTAAGCAAGTTGAAGTGAGTATAGCAAGGGGCTTCTTCTGCACAGGCCCAGCCAACAGGTTGAAGCTGGATTTCATACTTCATTGCTTCAACAGGATATCGTCAACCACAAGAAATGGAATGTGGCACCAAGATAAGTTTGCATCTTGTTTCCTTCTAATTTATATATAATTCTTTCTTTTGTATCCTAGCAACAGGAAAAGAAACAAGTTAATTTCAGATATTCAGTCATCCTTCATCCTTCATCCATCAATGTCAACTCATTAATTTACTACTTTATTCCATTAGCTCTTTTTATATTAAATCACACCCAAACACAAAACAAACAGGTAAAAGAAATTTCTTTCTCACATCCAAATACCTGAAATACTATATCAGTAAGCAGAGCATTGAATTAGAACAGCAGAAATCTAAATCTTTCAACAATTGTGGAAAATAATTTACTACTCACTTGTAGAATGAAGATATTAATATTTATCTAAGAAGATTGGAATACAGGCTGAAGAAAAAAATATGTTAGTAAGAATTAATTTTAAAAACTTTAAATATAGAATATCTGAATTAGTTTGGCCTTCACAGTCACAGGGTCATGTATTTTAAAATTTTTTGAGCTAATTTCTAAAAACTATCCAGTTGCCTTAGGTTTTCCTGGGTTTTGATGAACAGAACTAAAATGCTATTTTAAAGGTACACTATGATATAGTAAAAGTCTGTGTGAAAAAGTATTGTTAATTCCCATTTTTTTTTGCCTAAATACTTAGCATTATGTTGTATTTTAATAGGTAAATAGTGATACCAAGCAAAATCAGGTTTCTTTTTTGCCCAATGCACTTCAAAGACCAATTCTGGAAATGTTCTAAAATTGCCTGAGATGATGACAGCACAACTTTATGATGAAAATGAGAGCCATTGAGTGCACACTTCCAATGCATTAAAAAAAATGGGACTGTTTAGCACAGGGAATACAGTGGCAGAAAATGGACTACGGTTAATGGAGCAAATGTGAAAATGTTCTTTCATGAACATTTACATTAACAAATGTATAATACTGATACAGGGTGTTGATGATCAGGTGACGTGGAGGAGAAAACACACCAAATGTAAGGTATGGGTTATAGTTAGTAATATTTTGATGATGCTATAACTTCACAGTTTGTAACATATGTTTCACAACAATGCAAGGTGTTGGAAGTGGGCTAATGTATGAAAGATTTCTATGATAATATGATGTTTGTTTTGTAAGTTCACATTTGCTATAGACTTATTGATTATGTATGTTTATGTATACATGAAACACATCAACAAATTTTTTAATAAAAAAAGAAAAAAGAAAGAAGAAAAAAATAAGACAAATTCCTGGGACACTGGAGGTTCAAAAGAGAAAGTATTTATTGCTGGTACGTTACAAGGTGGTCAGAGGACTGACAGCCAAAGTCTGCCTCCTCAAACTGTAGTAATTCTGCTAGCTTTATAATATCCAGGTTTAGCAATTTTATGCTAATGAGGAATTGGGGGTAGGCCTGGCCCAGGTTCTTTCATTAATAAACATAAATGGGCTGTCTAGTGATCATAAGACTTTATTGTTAAACAGGATAGGGGGTGGGTATAAAAATGGGATCAGTCACAATGTCTTTACAATAACCAGATAAAGCTTATATAGGTTTACAGTCATTATCAGAGATCAAAATATCTTGGTTCTAGTTCAGCAAGTTTCAATAATTTCAGGTATTTACTTTTACAATGTACTATAAAGAAAAAGGCATCTATATAATGATTCAGTAATCATAATTATTTGTTAATTCTTAATCTTCAGTTACAATTTCTCCCTTTTGTTTTGTTAATTTCCCTCAATTTTGAGGGTTCTTATCAGGAAACAACTGCTCTAACTTCATCATGCTGAAAAGGAGTGCCTACATTATGGAGAAAAGGAATGAAATTGGTTGTCATTCTTGAAGAGACTGGTACCTCTGGGTTTCAGGGATCACCTGGCAAAGGAGCAATCCAGAGGCTTTAAGTCTCTAAAAAATAAATTTGTTAAATAAAATTAAACTTGTATGTTTAAATAAAAGGAGCAGAACTATGTTACATTGAGGTACTAATTTTTTTTAGTTTCTTTAGGATAAAGCCTAGATTATTCCTTAGATTTCAGGAACATTTTTGCTTGAGGCTTTGGCTACTGTGGCAGTTTTTACTATCTTGATGTGACTTACATAAGAGTAACCTCCAGAATGA
Organism: Cabassous unicinctus; assembly: GCA_029593785.1. Taxonomy (NCBI): domain Eukaryota; kingdom Metazoa; phylum Chordata; class Mammalia; order Cingulata; family Chlamyphoridae; genus Cabassous; species Cabassous unicinctus. The sequence goes on from JAQZBX010111698.1 coordinate 3,802, forward strand.
ACTCCCAACTCTATTTGAAATCTTCTAGCCATTGAAAATTTATTTTGCTTTATTTTCCCTGTTTGGGGGCTAATCCCATATTTCCAGGGCAGAGATCATCCCTAGGAGTTATGTCATGGCCCACACTTCAAGGGAAAATTTTATCCCTGGAAATTATGTCATGTCCTATGTAGGGGAGAAGGTTGTGAGCTTATTTGCAGAGTTTGGCTTAGGGAGAGGCCATATTTGAGCAGCAAAAGAGGTTTTCAGGTCACTGTTAGACATTAATTATAACTAGACATAGCTTCATTATTATAGAAATATGTCTCTTAAGTGCAAACTTCAAGACCAAGGTCTTGTTTTATTATCATATTTCCTCATATATTTCATGGCTCATATATTTTAGAGTTTATTTTCACAGGTTAAACTTTTTTTTTTTTTTTTAATATATATATATAAGGAGCACCTTTTGCTTGAGAGAATAGGAGGAATGCCCCAGTTGAGGAAGTTTCTTGGGGCTTTTTCCCCAGTCCCTTATGGGACTCTGGAGAAAAGTTTCTATTTTATGCCCAAACTTTTATATGCGTGAGTGTATTACATCAATTCTGTACACAATATCACATTGCCTCTTTTAGTTTCCATGTTAGCTAGGATGTTCAAATAAACTGACTAGACAGGTTAAATTAGTGCACCACAGAAATTTAATTTATGTTAAAAATATAAATTATATACAAAATAAATCTCTCATTTCTGGTCTCCATGGAAATTAAAGTTTTAAAATACTGACAATGTTCCTTTTTTCTTGTATTCTGATTCACCTTAGGCTTTAACTAGAATAGCCCCATTTACCTTTAATTGAAGTCTGATTCTTTAGTTTCTTTAGATAGGGTGGTCTTTTAGAATTAAAGCTTCTTCTTCAGCACCTTTAGAGCAGGGAAACTTTAGCTTTGCATCTCAAGTGTCACACAGACATTTATAGTTCTAAGGAGCTATTAGATTATACACAAAGAATAAAGCATCTTGCAACTTAGAAAAACAATGAAAGCCCAGGAGTAAATGTGACTTGTACAATAGCATACAGACTTTATATTCCTGCATACTTGAAATTATCAAAATGAACTTGGAACTGCCTTCACACATTTTTTTTTATAAAAGCATTTGTGAAAATAATAATTTCATTAAACACAAACATATTTTTCATATTTTTAAATATTAATAGACATAATATTAACTTATTTTATCAATACCCATATGAACCTAGGGTGATGATACACAAGTAGAATAAAATTGAAACATTGATAGTTCAAGAAAAAATTTTTTCTTTTTCTTTTCCTCCATAGGAGGTTAAAAAAAAACTTAGTCCATAACATCTTAGAATTTTAAGTAACTTTGAAAGCAAACTGATTATTAGGCTCTGGTGAATATACTACAGTTGTTTAATTTGTTTAAAGCATAGTCTTAAAAAAAAAGTTTCCCTAGCTTTCAAGGATATTTTCCTCTACTTACTGAAATTTGGCATTTAGATTTTTTTTTCATTTACTCTCATCACAAGGCTGAAAAAATTCTTAATTGGGTAATTAGAGGACAAATTATGCAAGACAAGATTTATGCTGTATTATTGTCTCTTTCTCCTATCATTCTTAATCTCCAGGCCAAATAGAAAGAATTATGAGCCAAATCCACATTACCTCCATCTATCTGCACCCAGCCTTTCTCTCATAGCTCCTCCAACCACTTTGTTTTTTACAAGGTTAAGGAGATTTCTTGAATTCAGGCAAGAATAGGAGACTTGTCTGGGGGCATGAAAAGGTAAGATAGAAGGAAGGAATCAAGGAAAACTTTTAAGTTTTATTTTTATTTTACATATTCACATATTCACCTGACTTTCCCTACAAGTCTTGTAAAATTAATTGGCCAAGGTCTGAGTATTTTATCTTTATAAACTTACAACATGCACAAGGTTATTTTTTTCTAAGTTGGTACTCCAGGAGTATATATATATCAATACATATATCTATCTTTACTTAGTATATGTTTTTATTTTTTAAAGATAGTTAGATTACATAAATGGTGCATTAATAATGTAGGGGATTCCCATATGCTGCACTCCTTACCACTCCCATACTTTCCCACATTAACAACATCCTTCATTTGTTGGTACATTTGTTACAATTGATGAACACTTATTGGAGCATTGCCAATAAGCATGGATTATTGTTTACATTACAGTTTAAACTCTCTCCCATGCAATTTTGTAAGTTATGACAAGATATGTTATGGCCTGCATCTGTCATTGCAACATCATTCAGTACAATTCCAATGTCTCAAAAATGCCCCCACCTTACACCTATTTCCCCCTCTTCCTCCCTTCAGCCTCCAGTGGCCACTGCCTCCACATCAATGATAAAAGTTATTCTATTGCTAGAATAACAATATGTGTATAATAGAATAACAGTAGGTCTTCTCTAGTCCACCATTCATTACCTAATACTGAGGACTCTGAGATGGTGATGCCCACTCTGCTTCAAATTGAGAGGGGGCTTAGATCCCATAGGGAAGACAGATGGGACTATCTTGCTTGCAGTTGTAGACCCTCTCCCTTCCTTGGGATGGTGGATGTCCATCATAGTCTCCTTGTTAGCTGTCCTGAGTGAGTCCAATGAACTGGAAAGCAGGTGTTGCAGCTCTATTGAGACTCAGACCCTGGCTGGCACAAGGGCAACCCAAAGACTTAAGTGTCTTGTATATACACCTATCCACTCTAATTATAGGTTCAAATAGAAGGGGCAGAAGTTCCTTGTGTAGGGAAACAAAAACTGATTCCAACTATGCCACACTTGGGAGCAAAAATATCAAATAAGGACCGATTGGTAGGGCACAGAACTCCTTAGCTGTCTGCCCTGCCTATATTTTCTGGATGTCTCCAAAGCCATCAGGAGTCCTGTATTTGAGGTAGTATTTACTTTGGGAATCAATGATATCCTGCTGAGATGTGCATAAGCATAGCATCTGGGATGACCTTCCCAATTCACTTTGAAGACTCTTAGCCATACGAACTAATTTGTCTTTAACGTTTGGTCAATGTCTTTTTCCAGTTGCATTGCTAGTTGGTGATTGGTAGTAATCCCTCAGTTCCAGGGAGGCTTATCCCCAGGAGTCTTGTCCCTGCTGGGTAAAAGGTAATGCATTTATAGGCTGAGTTTGGCTTAGAATGAGGCCACATTTGAGCAACAAGGAGGCTTTCAGGAAGTAACTCTTAGGCACACTATAATACTAAGCTATGTTTCAATTTCAAAAGTCAAGGCTCACAAGTACAGTCATCAATATCGAGGATCCATCAATGGTCCACCCTCCTTCACAAGTCACTGCCTCTGTACTCAGGGAATTCTTGCTGCTTCCATTAGACAATGTGGCAGAACTCCCCAGGATGGTAAGTAGATATTCTTTCAGTTATTGTTTGAATCTCCACTCACTGTGACAATGCCCCATGAACATTTGAACACATTTATATGCCTTATAGTTATACCCCAGGTGAACCTCCTCCCATGTATCCTTGATTACTGACAACCCACACTAATGATCATCCCCTGTCATAGTTCTAACCCTTCTGTAATCCAAACTTGTTCAAAAATAAAGCCAACAAAATAACCAAGCACTATTAATTGAAAAATGATATAATAATGATAGCTTTAAAAATAAGTAATAAAATACAAAAAAACTGAAAAAAATAAATTTTTAAAATAAAAATAAGAAAATATTTTAAAAATTTTTGACATGTCTTTCCTCACTGGAAGATATGTTGTCTTGTATGTACAGTTACATTTTCTTCCATTTATTCACCCAGTGCCTTATTTTTTTTTTCGTTTTTGTCTTCAAAGAAATTTTAGGTTACAGAAATGTCACATACAGAATATAATGGATTCCCATATACTCAACATCCTCCCCTTTTGCCACTTTCCCCTATAAATGACATTTTATATGTGTATGGTATTTTTGTTACAATTGATGTACAAATATTGAAGCATTGTTACTAACCATGGCCAATGGTTTACATTATGGTTTACATTTTGGGCCATACATTTCTATAAATTTGATGAAATTTAACTTGACCTGTATCAATCATTGTAAGTTCACGTGGTACAATACCATCATCCCCAAAATGTCCCATGTCCTATCTATTCTATTCTTCCCTCCCTCACCCCTCAGTACCCATGGAAACCACCAAGCTTCAATCCTTGAAGAACAAGATTCATAGTTACTAACATCAACATTGAGGACTTAACATACTGGCCTGTCCTCCACTATTAGGCACTGCCTATACTGTTGAGAGCCTACCACCCCTCTATTAAAGATATAGCAGGACTCCAAGGATGGGAGTCCAACAACTTCCCACTCATTATGTGCATCACCACCCACTGACACATTATGACAAGATGAACACTCACACACTCTCTAGAGGCCTTCCCCGGGTGCACCCTGTCCCACATGACCCCCATCCAAAACCCTAAACCAGTAACCCTCCCCTGCCATATTTGTCAAAAGAACATTCCCTACATTGTAGTTTCAACCATGGACCTGCAAATCCCCTGAGTTCACCTGCTCCCTCCCCCAGATACATGGACATTCAAATCCACCTTCCCCACCCAACCACCCTCACATCCAGTACTGCCTAGCCCCAAAGCATCACTGCACCACTGTCTTGTCCATCTGTTGCACAACTACAAATTTCCACCTTATTTTTTCCCATATGGGCATTTGCTCACAACTTTCTTCTACCTTTCTGTTTCCTGTAAACCTATCATCCAGACTCTAACTCAGTGAGTCTGCTCAATTTGCTTAATTCATATCAGTGATGTCATATAATAATTGTCTTTCAGGGCCAAGCTTGCTTCACTCACCATAAAGTCTTCAAGATTCATCCATGTTATCCTGTGTGTTAAAACTACAATAACTGATATAGGCCATGTTATATCATCACACAACATGCAGAACTGTGTGGGAGAGAGTTTAGACTACAATATGAACTATTGTCCATGCTTAATGGCAAAGCCCCAGGATGCATTTATCAATTGCAAAGAATGTGTCACAGTAATGGATGTTCATGTGTGTGTGGGGGGGTGGGAGGTGTGGGTAGTGGGGCATATGGGAATCCCTTTATCTTTTGTGTAGTATTTATGTAATCTAAGTATCTTTTAAAAATAATAATGAAAAAACAAAACAAAAACTTCATTACTTCTTACAGCTGAGAAATATTAGATTGTATGTATATACCGCATTTCATTTATCCATTCAACTGTTAATGGACATTTAGGTTGTTTCCAACTTTTGACAATAGTGAATAATGCCACTACGAACATTGGTGTGCACATATCTGTTCATGTCCCTGCTTTCAATTCTTCTGGGTGTATACCCAGCAGTGGGATTACTGGATCATATGGCAGTTCTATAGCTTCCTGAGCAACCAACAAACTGTCCTCCACAAGGGCTTTACGATTCTACATTTACACCAGCAGTGGATGAAGGTTCCCATTCTTCCACATCCTCTCCAACACTTATAATCCTTTCTTTTTGAAAAAATAGGTGTCAATCTAATAGGTGTAAGATGATATCTCATTGTGGTTTTGATTTGCATTTCCCTAATAACTAGAGATGTTGAGCATCTTTTTGTGTGGTTTTTAGCCATTTACATTTCTTCTTTGGAGAAGTGTCTATTCAAATCACTTGCCATTTTTAGAATATGCTGTTTATATTTTTATTTTCAAGGTGTAAGATTTCCTTACATATGCTGGATAATAGACCCCTCTCAGATATATGGTTATCAAATATTTTCTCCCATTGGGTTAGTTGCCTTTTCACTTTCTTGGCAAACTTCTTTGAGGTGCAAAACTTTTTAATTTTGTGGAGGTCCCATTTATCTCTTTTTTCTTTCATTGCTTGTGCTTTGGGTATAAAGTCCTTGATACCATTTCTTAATACAAGGTCCTGTAGATGCTTCCCTACATTATCTTCCAAGATCTTTGTGGTTTTGTCTCTTATATTTAGATCTTTCATCCATCTTCAGTTAATATTTTTATACATTCTTTAGGATATGGGTATCCAGTTCTCCAAGCACCATTTGTTGGAGAGGCTATTCTAACCCATTTAAAAGGGCTTGGTGTCCTTGCCGAATATCAATGGACTGTATATGCAAGAATCTATATCAGAACTCTCAGTTTGGTTCCATTGTTCATTGTGTCTATCCTTATGCCCATACCATGCAGTTTTGACCACTGTAGCTTTGTAGTATGTTTGAAAGTCAGGTGGTGTGATTCCTCTGATTTCATTTTTCTTTTTCAATATGTCTCTGGCTGTTCAGGGTTTCTTGACTTTCTGAACAAATTTCATAGTTAGCTTTTCCAATTCAATAAAAAAATGCTGTGGTAATTTTTTTTGGGTCTATGATAAATCTATACATCAGTTTGGGTATGATAGACACTAAAT
>JAQZBX010111699.1:0-10261 GCA_029593785.1 Cabassous unicinctus
GTGAATGGCTCTTCTCTTTTCCTGATGCCTTCTCTCCTTCCTTATCAGAACTCCAACATCAAAACTACTCCAACTCTGTCCATTGCCATGTCTTTTATCTTTGAGACCCCACCCTCCAAGGGATGGAGCTCAACACCCTCCTGACATGGCCCAATCAATCCCTAATCATAACTTAATCATGCCCAGATGAACAGACCAGTTTACAAGCATAATCCAATATCTATTTTTGGAATTCATAACTGTATCAAACTGCCACAGAAGGGAAAGTGCACCTGAATAGCCAAAAGCATTCTAAAAAAGAAAAGCAACATGGGAGGAATTTCACTGCCTGACCTTGCAACATATTACAAATCTACAGTGGTCAAAACATCATGGTACTGGTATAAAAGACACATCAATCAGAGGAATAGATTTGAGAGTCCAGAAATAAACCCTTACCTATACGGTCAACTGGTTTTTGACAAACTTACAAAGTCCAAGTTAATGGGAAAAAAGTCTGTTCAATAAAGAGTACTGGAGAACTGGATATGTATAACCAAAGAATGAATATGTATAACCCCATCTCACTCCCTATTACAAGAACCAACACAAAATGGATCAAAGACCTAAATATAAAAGCATAGATGATAAAACTACTAGAAGAAAATGTAGAGAAACATCTTAAATACCCTGTAGTAATGGTGGTTTCACGGTCCTTACACACAAAGCATGTGCAACAAGAGAAAAAAATACATAAATGCACTTCCTCAAAATTTAACACTTGTGCACCTCCCAGGACTTTGTCAAAAGCAGCTGACTCAAACATGCACCACCCAACTCAATAGTATCACTACACCCCTGTCATATCCCTTCACTGCACAACTCACTTCCACATTTTCATAGATTTCCCCCATATGGGCATTGGCTCACAAACTTTTTCTCCCTTTCTATTTCCTGTAAACCTGTCTTCTAGACAATAGCTCTCTGAGTCTGCTCAATTTGCTTAATTCATATCAGAGAGGTTATGTTTTATTTATCCTTCAATTTCTGGCTTGCTTCACTCCACATAAGGTCGTCAAGATTCATACATGTTACCCTATGTGTTAGTACTGTAATCCTTACAGCTGTGTAATATTCCATTGTATGTATATACCACATTTTGTTTATCCATTGATCTGTTGATGTGCATTTGGGTTGATTCCAGCTTTTGGCAACATGTTCAAACATTCATGGGGCATTGTCACAGTGGGTAGAGAGTCAAACAGTAACTGAAAGAGTTTTGAATTCCAATCCTGGTGAGCTCTGCCATTTTCTCTAATAGAACAGCAACAATTCCCCCAAGTACAGGGGCAATGACTAGTGAAGAAGGATGGCTCTTTGATGTGGTCTTGATATTGATGACTATGCTCATGACCCTTTTCTCTTGAAACTGAAACTAAGCCTAGAGTTGTAGGGTGCCTAAAAGTTACCTTTGATAACCTCCATGTTGCTTAAATGTGGCCTCTCTCTAATCCAAACCCAGCATGTAAATTCATTACCTTCCCCCCAGTGTGGGACATGACTCCTGGGGATGAGCCTCTCTGGTACTGAGGGATTACCACCAAGCACCAACTACCAATACAACTGGGAAATGACCTTGAATAAAAGGGGTGAAAGGTAAAGACAAATGAGTTTTTATAGCTAAGAGACTTCAAAGTGAGTTGAGGGGTCATCCCAGATGTAACACTTATTCAAGTCTCAGAAGGATCACATAGAATGCCAAAGTAGATACTACCCCAAATAGTGGGGCTCCTGAGGGCTCTGGAGACACCTGGGACCTATGGTCATTGCAGATAGCTCCAGAGTTTGTTGTCTTGCCAGTTGCCCCTACTTTGGGGTTTGTGCTCCCAAGTGTAACATTCTTGGACTCAGCTGTGACTTCTATACACATGCCTGTTTTCTCCCTTCTATTCAAACTTATAGTTGGTGCTGGAGTTGGTAGGTGTATGCCCAAGGGACTTGAACATTTGAGCTCTGCATGTGCTATCTGTCCCTGAGCCTCAGTGGAGTTGCAACACCTACTCTCCAGTTCATTGGATAACTCAGGAAAACTAAGGGAAGAGGATGGACAATCACCACACCAAGGAACTGAGAGTGTCTACAACTGCAAACAAGAGATTCCCATCCATCAGTTACATGGGATCAAAACCCCCTCTCAATTACAGGTGGAGTGTCATCACCACCTGAGAATCCTCAGAATTGGGTAATAAAATATGGACTAGAGTGGACTTACTTGTATTCTAGTATAGACTTATTATAATTCTAGCAATGGAAGAAATTATATAATTGATGTGGAGGCAGTAGCCACTGGAGGTGCTGAGGGCAGAGACAGGGAAAAAGAGGTGTAATGGGGGGCACTTTTAGGACTTGCAATTGTCCTGAATGACACTGCAGTGAGAGATAAAAGCCATTATATATCCTGCCATAACATGCAGAATTGAATGGGAGAGAGTGTAACCTACAATGCAAACTCTAATCCATGCTTAGTGGCAATGCTCCTAAATGTGTTCATCAATTGCAATGAATGTACCATACCAATGAAAGAAGGAGTTAATGTGAGGAAAAGTGGGAGCTGTGGGGAGTGGAGCATATGGAAGTCCCTTATATTTTTATGTAACATTTTATGCAATCTAAATATCTTTTAGAAAAAATAAAAAATATATTTTTAAAAAAGCATCTGACTCAATGAGAGAAAATATTTGGAAATCACATAACTGATAAGGATTTGATATCCATGATATATAAAGGTTTGTTGCAACTCAACAATAAAAAGATAAATGACCCAAATTAAAACATGGCCAAAAGACTTGAATACACATTTGTCCAAAAAAAAACTACAAATGGAAAAAAAGAAAAAATGATAGACATCACTAATGATTATGGAAATTCAAATCCTAACTACAATGAGATATTTCTTACCTCTCAGAATGGCCACTATTAAAAAGACAAAGAATTATAACTGTTGGAGAGGATGTGGAGAGATAGGAACACTTATTCACTATTGATGGGAAAGCAGAATAGTTCAGCCACTGTGGAGCAATGTTTGGCCTTTCCTAAAGAAGTTGAATATACATTTGACATTTGACCCTATAAAACCACTGCTGGGTATATACACAGAAGAACTGAGGAGTGACATGAACAGACATATATACACGTAGGTTCATAGTGGTGTTATTCACAGTTGCCAAAAGTTGGAAACAAACCAGGTGCCCATCAACAGATGAATTGATAAACAAACTGGTGTATTCATATGAAGGAATATTATGCAGCTGAAAGAAGAAATGAAATTGTAAAGCATATGACATCATGGATGACCCTCGGGGACATTATGTCAAGTGAAGCAAGCCAGACACAAAAGAACAAATACTGTATGATTGTGTTACTACTAACCAAATATATTGTGTAACATATTGTATAGCTCCATTTATATAAAATGTAAAATAAATCAATATATAAAGATATTTTAAAAAGCTAAACACAGAAAGAAAAAAAATTTGGCTCTCAGGCTTTGAAATCTAATGAAGTTTGCCCCACAGGTTTTCAGAATTGTAGAGGACCAGTGACTCATGTTTCCCTCCAAAATTTGCCTTATGATAATGCAAATGTTGATCCTTGTCTGTCCTTTGTACATTGGAAGCAGATAAATTGCTTTGCAAGTTTCACATGTCTACAGCCAGAGGGGAATTTGCCCCAAGACAAACTGTATTTCTGTAAACTGATTGTGATGTGATTTTGTACTTAGCATTGTTACTGATTTAAGGTTTTTTTAAAAAAATATTATAAGGTCTTTTTGGAATTCAGAGTGTAGAGTGTAGCAGTTTGATATTTATGAATTCTAAAAAAAATATATTTGATTATGTTGTAAACTAGTCTTTTCCTCTGGGCAGCATTCCCTTTTGATTGCATTAGATTCACCTGAGATGCGTTTGATTAAACTATATTAAGATTAGGGCTTTGATTGGACCATGTCTTTAGAGTGGCTCTGTTTGAGTCCTTGTCCCCTTTGTGGGTTATATAAATGGAAACTTAATCAAAGAGACATACAGAAGTAGATCCATAGAAAAGAACACAGAGGAATAGAGAGAGCTCCATGACATGGAAGAAGAGAGAACTTGTCAGCATTGATATTGCAGCCCTGGGAAGAGAGAGGAGCCATTTGTCTGATGGTGTGCAGCTGAAGAGACCATAGTACTGAGAAGCTGAGCAGACCTGGAAAAAATGAGCCCTCCAGCCTACAGCTGAGATTGGAAGAAGCTGGGCCAATGAAGCATTAAGAGGAAAGAGATTCAGCCAAACCCTTGCAGATGTTGCCCATCATCTTGTTTCATCACATGGCAACAGACTTTGGTGAGGAACTGACATTGATTTGAACTCTTTAGGGCCTTGTAACTGTAAGATTTTACCCCCTTAAATAGCCTTTATAAAAGCTAACAGATTTCTTATAATTTGCACCAGCACCCCTTTGGCTGACTAATACAATTTTTAATTTCTTAATTAACATGGGAGCCACTTCACTTGGCCCAGGCCTGCCACACAAGACCCCACTAGTCTCAGTCATGCTTAATGGGGTGTGGACAGGGAATCAAGACCTCGGCTGTTTAGTAAATCTCTCCCCTGTAGAATAAGGAACCTCCTCAATTAAGATTAAAAATTTCCTGGAGAATGACTTCTACAAGGCCTTTCCCTATGCTAATTAAGTGTGTAAAATTCTCATGTTCTAATCTGTGCATACTTTAACTTAGGTCTCTCTGCTTGTGCCTAGGAGCTCACAAGTTTTGTGGTTCACCTGTCACAAATTGAATAAAGGTGAAAGGTAACCTAAAAATGAGACTTTAAATTTCAATACTATCTTGCAATTGGATTTGATGTATAAAAGAAATCACAAGTTGAATTAGTTCAACTGCTGGAAAAGCAGGAAAAATTAACAGTGTTTCTAACAAAATAGTTTTAGTAGCTTAGTTAATAAACAAAAGTAACTAATTTGTTTTAAAGTCAAAACATACTAGAAAGTGTAACTAAGAGTTATATAGATTCCTTTATATTATAAAACAGCAAAAGGATAATATCTGAAATAGTTGTACCTGGGTGGATTTAGGCTAGACCTGCTATTGTGATGGTAATCTTAGACTGACTTAACTTTTTTAATGGTTAAGTCAAATTTAGCCTTGCCCTTGTGTATGCTTGCTATAGTAATGGTACTTCAGAACTAAACTTACTTTTGCATATGGTTATTTTAAGTCTAGTGTCTCCTAGTATCTTGATGGTAATTCTAAATTAAAATTACCTTTGTTTGTGGTTACTTCAATCAAGCCTCATCCTCCCTTATGTTTGCTATTGTGATGGTAATTCTAAACTTAGTTGTCCTTTGCTTATGGTTATTTCAGGACTGACCACTTGGGTGTAATTCCTCACTTTTACAATGGTAACTCCTCTGTTCTCCCATGTTTGTATCCATGGCAACTTCTGCTCCCCATGGCTTAAGAGAAGGCAAATATGAGAAACCAGTGTCTCCTGTGTATCCAGTGGTATTAATAATCCTGCTTTCTCTCCTGATTATCCAGGTGTAGTCTCCAATTTAACTACTCCAGGTAAGAGCCTGGAGGGACCCCATGACCCTTGAGAAGATTGCTGCTGGGTGGAATTCTCAGCCCTCAGGTTTGGATGTCCACTCTTCCAGTCCAGTGGCTGCCAGAGTACTGTTATTTGCAAGGACTTTGTAGTAAGGAACCTCCATCCATGAGCATTGATCATTCTGAAAATAGCAGGTAATAGGAGAAACCAGTTTCCCCTGAAATTTCAATTACCTCAGAGACTATATACTGCAAATTGTGTTGCTCATCCAAGGTCTGTCAAAGCCAAAATGGGAAATAAGCAAAGCTTTGAAGTAAAGGAAAATGAAGATTGTAATTCAAAGCATTGGGAACAAATTGGTTATAAGCCCATAGCTAAAATTAATGAAATTCATGTGCAGAACAGCATGGTCACAGTGTAGATTATAATAATTAGAAATAGCCTTCAAAGAGATTTTTTGAATAAAATGTTATTTTATAGTTAAGTTTATTTTGCAAGAGAATGAAAAGAATAAGTAATATTAGTGAGTTTTGTGCCTTTGTGTCTAACTTTATTTGTGTCTGCCTATTTATGCAGTGTTTATTGTGCAATGTATATTTTCATACATTAGGATGGTGTATTAGTCAGTCAAAGGGGTGCTGATGCAAAATACCAAAGTTGGTTGGTCTTTATAAAGGATATTTTTTTGGGGGTAGAAGCTTACAGTTACCAGGTCATAAAGCATAAGTTTTGCCCTCGCCAAAGTACTTTGCCACATGTTGGATCAAGACAGCTGCCAATGTTTGCCAGGGTTCAGGTTTCTTGGGTTCCTCTCTTCCCAGGGCAGCATTTTTCTCTGGGCTTAGCTCTTGTGTTTCTTCCACAAGTTCAGCTGTAGACTATGAGGCTTTCTAGGCTTTGCTTCTCTCCACAAGGGCAGCTGTCAACTCTCAGGTGAATGGCTTGTCTCTATCCCAGGGCCTTTTCTCCTTCCTAACCAGAACTCCAACATCAAAACTTCTCCTCAAACTGTTCCAGCACTGTCCTTTGCCATGCCTTTTATCTTTGATTCCCCCACCCACCAATGGGAGGGGATCAATGCCCTACTGATGTGGCCCAGTCAATGCCCTAATCATAATTTAATCATGCCCAGATTAGCAGACCAGTTTGCAAGCATAATCCAATATCTATTTTTGGAATTCATAATTACATCAAACTGCCAAACTGCAGATGATAATATGAATTTAACAAATGAAAATTCTTAAAAGAGCTCTATTCAAATTTCTATAAATTAAATAAGGGCTTATAAGTCAATGAATGTTTCTAGACACCAAATTAGAGAAGCTAAGCAAGATAGAAATGTCACATAAAAATCTGAATATAGAAACTATTGGCAGTAAAAAGTTTTTCTTAATCTCCTTGAACTACCCAGCTCTACAGGAATTCCTTCTCTTTGCAAAAGCTATGGGGGAAGGGCTAGATGTGAAAAGATTAGGAAATATAAGTTTAACTTAAATCTCTGTCTAATAGGCTGGGAAATTAAGAGTTATAGATTGTACTGTAATTCCCCAATTTAAACCTATTAACACACTTAAAATGATTGTAATTAATAACCCAATTACAAATTTCAGAAAGTAAAGAAAAAGTCCTTGAAATCTATGGAAATAACTTTTCTAATTATAATTAAAGCAAATTAAACAATTATAATATATTCCAGAACATGGCAGTCAGTATGATTTTAAGGTTATTCACAAGTTTAGAATTTTATTAAGGAAAAAAGGGATTTTAGCCTCCAGTGAAGAAAGGATAAAGAACATTTTTTGCATTAACAATAGTGGTTTCAATGTTATTTAGCTTTGGTGTAATCTCCTTAGGTTTATAGGATACTGATAAAATACATAAATATTATATGTATTAAATCTTTAAGATGATGAAAATTGTAAGTTTCTGTTTAATGACATTAAGTTAAAGAAGGGAAAAAAGATTTATCCTGAAGCAGAAAGACTAATTTTCACAAAACAGAATGAGGAATGTAAGAAAAATACTTAAATGGATAAGGTAAATTTCATTGGTTGCTAACTGTAATTTAATAAGCTTATTTAAAGGAAAAGTAACTATTTTATGTAGTTACGGTTGGTTACAAGAAGTTTGCAAAAACATTTTCTAAACTGAAATATTTAAGTGGCTAATTCCAGGAAGGCATTATTAAATGAAAATCTAAATTGATATTTGTAACAAAAAGCAACTTCATAATAGGGAAACCTGTCAGCGGCTACCTTAATATGCATACTAAAGTGCTGGTAGGAGGAAGATAATCTTGATTGCATTAGGAATCATAGGCTTTCATAAACTAATGCAGAAAGCAGTTTTTTCCTATACTACTAAAGTAAAATACCTTTTAATTAACATACTCATGATAAAGGTGTAGAAGTAAAAAATAAAGTATTAAAAATAGTTAAGTTCATTTAATATGTTATAAACTACTTTGGAAATATTTACAAAGTGTATAAAATTTAAGAGAAGGATTGTGGGAAGAGGACATCACACTAACAAGCAGGGCTCAATGCTTTCACAAAAACAATGGAGAAAGAACCAAAATATGTAAGGGACCAGTTTTAGGGGTCAGCAGAACAGGACAGTGTTACACAACTCCCAGGAGGGTGAGAGACAGAGAGGTGAAGAACACAAAACAGTAAACACGAGTTTCCAAATCCTCTTGTTAGCCAGGAAGGGCTCCCCACACACAGCCCCAAGAAATTTAGCTGGGGTAAAACCTCTGGCTCATTGCAGCTGACTAAGAGGGGAACACACATCTTGCTCACTGACAGCTGTTACAAGGGAAAAGGGAGCATAAGATGGGGGACTTCTTTTCAGTAAATTTGGCCAGCAGAGCTGCTTTGCATCTGGAATCTGGCCAGACCAAAAAACAGCATAATGGAGATTGAAATATCTCCATGTAAAGGTGCACCAATGAGTTCCATGTGAATTTCTGAACTGGAAAAGACAGAAGAATGGAAAGTTTGAGAAGGGAAAAGATGGAACATGTCTCAGGGATTTGAAAGACAACATGACATGCACAAACATTCATGATAGGTGTCCCAGAAGGAGAAGACAATGGTAAATGGGCAGAAAGAATCTATGAGGAAATAATGACCAAAATTTTGCCAAGCCTAATGAAAGACATAAATATCAATATCCAAGAAGACCAACACATCCCAAACAGAATAAATCCAAATAGACCTTCCTCAGGAAGCATTCCAGAAATGCTGGAATGGATTTATAAATAGGTAAAGGGTAGTTCTTGGAGGAAATGTGAGATGCTTGATAGAAAAGGTGGAGATTGCTTTGCAGAGACTATTGATTGGGATACGGACACTGAAGAGACTTTTTATGAAGACTTAGAAATAAATGATGAAACTATTATTGGAAACTGGAGGAAAGGAAATCTGTGTTTTAAAGTTGCAGAGAACTTAACATGATTGACTCCTGGTGTTTTATGGAATGCAGAATTTGAAAATGGTAAACCTGGGCATTTAGATGAAGAACTTTCCAAAGTAAACTCAGAGAATGCAGGTTGGCTTTTTCTTGCAGTTTATAACAATACACTAGAGGAGAGAGATAAGCTGAGGACTGATCTGTTGGGCACAAAGAAAACAGAAACTGATTCTGGAAAGTCCAAGCCTCTGGAAATCAAGCTTTGAGATGATAGTGTCCCATTGGAGGACTTAACTAAACTTGGAACATGTAAATGAGGATTGAAGATGCATTTATCTTGTAAAGTCTTGTTGAAAGTCTTACAGTCTGATGGCTTGGACCTCTGCTTCTTGCATGCTAAACCAATAAGTTTTGGAGAGAGCAGTATGAACAAAACCACTGTCATCTTGGACTAAAAGTAACAAGGAAAGAAAAGACTTAAGGAGAAAGAGTTTTAAGAGGAAAACAATTGAAACTGAGACCTGGAATTAAGACATAACCTTGGGCCAAGAGAGGAACCCCATTCAAGTGTACAGAGAGGGTGGGCTTGCCCTAGCACTTGAAGAAGGTGGATGTTCCCTGCCCAATGTTCCAGGAGAGTTTTGCCTCCCCACTATGCAGAGAAGGTGGAGCACATTTGTCAAGAATTAGGGAGGTTGAGGTCAAAGTCCCTTATGTCTGAGAGGGGTGGGCCTTCACACATGGATTTGGGAAGGCCATGTGGTCAACTCATTGCTCTGAGTGGGTTGAGCTTTATACCAAAGATTAGGGAGGATGTTGTCTTCACTTCACTGTACTAGGTGCATTAAGACTCTAACCCAAAGATTGCTTAAGGTGTGGCAATCACCCCAATACTCTTTGAGGGTGAGGTTTGGAGCTTGGTTGACACCCAGATGCTTGATGAGGGTGGAACCAAGAAAATGGCCTTTGGGTAAGCCTGTGGAAAAGGTAGGTCCCTATGTGTCCCAAGGATAAGAAACCATCATCTTAAGAATGACTCTTAGATTTGAAATTGAATGGAAGATACCCTGAAAGTTTACTGAGCTGTAGAGGACCCATGACTCACATTTCCCTCCCAAATTCTCCTTATGGTAATAAAAATGTTTATCCTTTGTCTGTCTGTTTGTGTATTGGAAGAAGATAAATTGTTTTTGAAAGTTTCAGAGGTCTATAGCAGATAGGACTTTGCCCTAAGACAAACTGTATTTCTTTAAACTGA
>JAQZBX010111700.1:0-10260 GCA_029593785.1 Cabassous unicinctus
AAGATGGAAACAACCCAAGTGTCCATCAATTGATGAATGGATAAACAAAATGTGGTACATACATACAATGGAATATTACTCAGCAGTAAGTAGGAATAAAGTGCTAACACTTGGGATAACATGGATGAATCTGGAGGACCTTATGTTGAGTGAAGCAAGCCAGGCATTGAAGGGTGAACATTACATAACCTTACAGATATGAATTAAGCAACTTGAGCAGACTCAGAGAGCTATTGTCTGGAAGATAAGTTTACAAGAAATAGAAAAGAAGAAGAAAATTTTGAGCCAAAACTCATATGGACATAAGTTATGGTAAGGGCAATATGTATCATTGTGTATTGAAGGGATATGGCAGGAGGTTAGTGATATTATTGGGTTGAGTGGTGCAGGTTTGACAGGTGGGTAGATTGGGAATAGTAGGTTGGAAGGTCCAGGGTACTGGGGGGGAGGGCTGGGAGAAGGATCATGTAAACACTGGGGATTTGCGGGTATGTGGTTGAAAGTACAAAGTTGGGAATGCTTTTATGGCAATATGACAAGGAAGGGTTACTGGTTTAGGGTTTTGGATAGGAGACATTCGGGACAGGGCACACCTGGCACAGGCTTCTAGGGAGTGTGTGAGTGATCTTTTGGTCATAATGTGTTGTATCAGGGGGTGGAGACCCACATATTAACCGGGAAGGATTTGGACTCCCATCCTTGGGAGGACTGCATGGGCAGTTCCTAATAGGGGAGGACAAACCAGTGCATCAAGACCTCAGCCTTGTTGCATGTAACTATGAATCTTGTCATTCAAGGAGTGAAGCCAGGGTGTCACCATGGGCCCCAAAGGGAGGGGTATGGAGGAGTAGAATAGATTGAAAAGGGGATATTTAGTGGCAGTGGAAGTGTTCTACATGCTCTAACAATGATGTACACAGGACATGGTAAATATCATCAAACTTTATAAAAATGTATGGTCTAAAATGTAAAACACAATGTAAACCATTGACCATGATTAGTAGCTATGCTTCACTATTTGTATATCAGTCATAGCAGTTACCTTTCACTATAAAAAGGTATTAATATGGGGAGGAGGAAAGGGGGAGGGTGTTGGGTATATAGAATCTCCTGTATTCTGTGTGACTTTGCTGTGACCTAAATCTTCTTTGAAAATAAAATAGACACTTTGAAAAATAGTGAGACACTGGGGAATGAGTAGGGGATGGTGCCATGGTACAGACAGCACACAAGATATTGTGGTGATGAAAGACAAAAGGTCAACAAAAATTTTTTTAAAAATATTTTTCATTTTTTTAATATTCCAATCTTTTAATTTTATTGTATTTTTAGCTTTTTTAATATTTATGTATTTTATTTCTTATATTTAAATGTATCATTATTGTTTCATTTTCCTATTAATTGTGTTTGGCTTTTGTATTGGCTTCATTTTTTGAAGAAGCTTTAGATCACAGAAAGGTTACAACTGGAGTTGTGAAGGATTGTTGGTGTAGGGTATCAGTGATGGGGGATGCATGGGATGAAGTTCACTTGAGCATACATATAATGTATATAAAAATGTTCAGATGTTCACAGGGCATTGTCACAGTGTTTGGAGACTCACACAATAACTGAGAGAATACTGAAATCCCAACCTGGACAGCTCTGCCACATTCTCTAAGGGAGCAACAACATTCCCCCAAGTGCAGGGGCAGTGACTGGCAAAGGAGGATAATCCACTGATGGGCCCTTGATATTGATGACTAGGCTTATGAGCCTTTGCTTTTAAAATGGAAACTTATCTTATGGTTATGAGGTGCCTAAGGGTTGCCTCCTGAGAGCTCCTTGTTGCACAAATGTGGCCTCTCTCTAAGTCAAACTCAGTATATTAATGCATTACATTCCCCCCGGTGTGGGTCATGACTCCAAGGAATGAGCTTCCCTGGCACTGAGGGATTGCTACCAAGCAACAACTAGCAACACAACTGGAAAAAGACCTCGAATGAAAGGGGAAAAAGGTAAAGACAAATGAGTTGATATGGCTAAGAGACTTCAAAGTGACTCGAGAGTTCATCCCAGACGTTATGCTTATGTACATCCCAGGAAGATCTCATATACCTCCAAAGTGGATACTACCCCCAAATAGTGGGGCTACTGAGGGCTCTGGAGATGCACAGATCCTATGGTCAGGGCAGATAGCTCCAGAATTTGGTGCCTTGCCAAACTATTTTGGATTTTCTGCTCCTGAGAGTGACAGAGTTGGATTCAATTATGTCTTCCCTGCACATGGCTCATCTGTCCCTTCTATTCAAACCTATACTTGGTGCTGGAGTTCGTAGGTGTACATACAGAGACTCAAGTCTTTGGGCTGTCCATGTGCCAGCTGGGCCCAGAACCTCAGCAGAGTTGGAACACCTACTCTAAAGCTCAATGGACTCACCCAATACAACTGGCAGGGAGATGATGATTGACAACAGCCATCTCAGGGAATGGAAAGAGTCTGCAGCTGCAGACAAGATAAGTCCCATCCATCTTCCCCATGGGATATAAGCCCCTTCTCAATTGGAGGTGGAGTGGATGTCACCACCCCAGAATCCTTGGGATTACGGGAAGAGCTATGGATTAGAGTGGACTTACTGGTATTCTACTATATACATATTGTGATTTTAGCAATGGAAGAATTTACAGCACTCATGTGGAGCCAGTGGCCACTGGAGGCTCTGTGGGCAGGGAGAGGGAAAAGAGTTGTAATAAGTGAGCTTTTTCAAGACTTGGGAATCATCCTGAGTGAAGTTGCAATGACAGATATAGGCCATTTTATATCATCACATAACAAGCAGAACTGTGTGGGAGAGAATGCAGACTACAGTGTGAACTATGGTACATGCTTAATGGCAAAGCCCCAGGATGAATTTATCAATTGCAATGAATGTGCAACACTAATAAAGGATGTTTATGTGGGAGGGTGTGATAGAAGTGGGGTGTGGGGCATGTGGGAGTCCCTATATTTTTGTGTAACATTTATATAATCTAAGTATCTTTCAAAAATAAAAAATATTTTTTAAAAATTTGGAAACAACCCATGTGCCTATCAAATAATGAATGGATAAGCAATTTGTCATGTATACGCATGATGGAATATTGTGTAGTGGTAAGAATAAATGAAATGAAACATGACAACATTTATGAACCTGGAGGGAATTATATTACATGAAGCAAGTCAGACAAAAAAGGACAAATACTGTGTTGATTCTGCTGATATGAACTAAATATATTATGTGAAATATAAATTTATTATGTGAAATATGAATATTAATAAAATTGCATATATAAGTCTATTTTTCTTTGAAAGCTGAATAAATGTAGGTTAATACTACAAAATGTTAATATCTGACCAAAAGGAAACATTTTATTTAGTGGAGGAGACCAGACACTGAGTGCTGCATATTGTATGATTCCTTCTGTGTAGAGCATAATATAGATCAATTTATAGAGATAAAATTAGATTGGTGGCTGTGTAGGGCAGGGGAATGCAGGCTAGGGGTTGTGAAGTCTTTCTTTTTCAATAAATAAATTGTTCTGAAATTTTCTAGATAAATGTACAATATTGTGATTATGTTAAAACTCAATGATGTACACTTTATAGAGCATATGGTATGTGAATATATCTCAATAAAACTGCTTAGTAAACAAGTAAACAATTGTGCAAGAATAGCCAGTAATAACAGCTATGTACAGCAGGGGAAATATATTGAGAGGTGAGGAATTTTCTTATTTCTTTGTCTATTTTTTGTTTATTATTATAATTGAAATAATGAAAATGCTCTCATGATGATTGAATTGATGAACGCAGAACTATGAGATTACACTGAATGTCACTGATTGTACACTTTGGATGAATTGCATGATTTATTTGTATATATGTAAAATTGATTTGTTTAAAAAAACCAATGGCTCACAATATCAACACCCTGTAATACAGACACAACTTTTGTGATATGGGGTGTTTTATGGGGGGAAAAGGCCCCTAAAATATGCTTCTAAGATATATGAATATGTTTTTGTTGTCATAGGAATGTTTTCTTAACAGTTAGAGGTCCACACAATAGCTAACAAAATAATTAAAATTCCATTCTGGGGAAATCCTAGTACCTTCTAAAATAAATTGGCAAAAATCTCTGAAAATATATAAACTGTGCCAAATAAAAGAATACAGGCATATATGCCATAACCTCAATCTTAATGCTTATGCTTATGAACCTTCTTCCTCCAACATAAAAACTCCAACTCTGTCCTTGGCCTTGTCTTTTATTTTGAGACCCCACCCACCAAGGGGCAGGGCTCAATGCCCTACTGACATGGCCCAGTCAATGTCTTAATCATAATTTAATCATGTCCAGATGAACAGACCAGTTTACAAGTATAATCCAATACCTATTTGTGGAATTCATAACTATATCAAACTGCTAAACTGCTATAGGTACTGTGGAACATTCACTTACCCCATCATACCCAGGATGCTGGCCTAACAGTACGTCACAATGGCCCTGTCAAATCCCTACTCTTAAACTTACAAAATGGGTCATGGACCCCATTGGTCCAAGCTTTTGCCTAAATCCCTCGTACTTCTTAAATCTTTACATATACTCATCACTCTGCCAACCACTAGTGGGCTGAACCCAAAGTAGTTCCCCCATTTAATCATGGGGAAAATAGAACCTTTCTCCCTCAGAGACAATATCATCTACATTTTATCCCATAGTTACATCTCCCCATATGATTATACATTGAAATTATTCTGCATAGTGAATCTCTGGGCAGAACATAGTCAACCCCTGTCCCTTCTGCGTTGCTGGCAAAGGCTCCATCCATTTTTGTTATATGGTCACTCTTTGCATCCACGAAAATTCTCCTAAAGTTTCTGGAATGAAGTATTTTAATGCACTACTTAAAAACAAAGATGTTGGTCTCATTATGTGAATACCTTCCTTTTCTATATTTTCTATTCTAGTCTTATCAGTAATGCTTGTCAATAAATAAGTGAACAGTGCAGGAAAGAAGAGTGAGCGATTCATGGAATAAGGTAAAGAAGAAGGAAAAATAAAAGAAAATTACAAAAATATTCACAATATAATAGCACCCACTTATGCTGGCTATGGAAGGTAGGATTTCTGGAATAGGTCCAAATCTATTTCAGGTGCAAACAAGCACAAGTGGGCAGGTTTACCTGAAATACTTTTATCCTGAAAATAATAATTCTGCTTTATAACAACTACTTCTGTATTCAGTTCCATATGGCATTAAGAAAATTCCATGGGAGCAGAGTGCTTGGCATCAGTATTGACACTGATCAGAGGTAATTTGTGGATGATAATTGTCTCTTGATAATGAAAGAATAGTATATAAATTAAATGTGTGCATGAACCCAACTTTTGTAGATCATGAAATATTAGTATATTTGAATTGATAAAATGAATTGATGAATATTAATGAGGAAATAATTTAAACAGAAATGAAACTGTAATTCTTCTTATATTAGGATGATTCCTATAGTGTCTTATATACTGACTGAAATATATTTACAACTCCAACTATAATTTGGATATTTAAAAAATTGTTTTTTACATTGTTGTTTTATTCAATATACACTTAAGAAATATTAGTAGACATATACAAATTTGGAATTCTTAGGTGTTACTTTTGAAATGAACCGTTTGTCATGATGCAAAATCACTCTTAACATTTTATTATACTTCTTACTTTAAGGTCCACAGTTATTGAAAAGGATGTGGCCATTCAGCCTTGCCAGACGTCTTTTGACCTGTGTTTTCATTATTTGTATTTTTCCATGTCTTTGCATTTTATTTCCATCATATATGCTCCTTTCATTTCTAAATATAATTTCTTATCAACAATATTGGTTTAGATTGTGTATTTTTTAACCACTCCAATGATCCTTGTCTTTAAGTTGAATTGTTTGGGTTATTTTTTAAAAATATAATTTCTAATTCATGCTGGGTTACTGTTTACTTTCATATTTTTTTTTGATGTGTGTGTGCTTGTTTTATTTTATTTTATTTTTTTAGTTTCCTAGCTGCTAAAACATATATCATACAATTGGTTAGCCTAAAAAAAGGAATTTATTAACTCATGTTTTCAGAGGCTAAAAGGTTTACTTCCTCCCATTTTCAGTGTCTTCTGGCTAGCCAGAAGTCTTTTGGGATTCCCGTCATAGTGCAATACACATGAAAATGTTCTCACACTACTCTTCCAGATAATGTTGACTTCCAGGTTCTCACTGCTCCCCAAGGCTTTTCTTTCTGTGGCTTTCTTTATATGATTTCCAGGAACAGGATGAAGACCCATACTGATACAATTGGTCACAATTTAACTGAAATAGCCTAAAAAATATCCTTATTTACAGTGGATTCAAACACAAAGGAATAGATTAAGATTAAGAACATGAATTTTTGAGACACATAATTCCATGCTACCTCAATGTTGTTTGTTTGACATTTGCCCTATGTCCTTTTAGCTCTAAGACATTAATAAAACATATCTTACTTCATTATTTTTCTACTCTAACTATTAATTCATAAACCATATATGTCATTTCAACTATTATTTAAAATTTCAATATTCATCTTCCAGTCATTTTTGTCTGCCATAACTTAGTATTTTTCACAATGTCAGAATGACATATTCAACCTTCCTAGTGCATGTCATTCCTTGATACATCCAGTGATTTCCTCTGGTATGGTTTTCCTTTAACCTCCAGGACTTCTGTTAACATTTCTCATACCATAGGGCTGAGGGCATTGCATTTTTCTCTGATTTTGTTCATTTGAATATATAACTATTAGCCCATAATCTCAATATCCTCATGAGGTATCCATTATTTTCACTTTTTTTCACAGATTTCTATGACTTTTTTGAACATATTAAAATAATAATAAAGTTTATGTTTTCTTTTGTATTTGACTGCATTTGCTCACTATATTTCTAACATATTATTCCATTTGTTGTATCACTGTTGTTATATGTCATTACTGGGATTATGTACCTATATGATTATTTCACTTATTATTTAACCATTCTTCTAAAAATAGACATTTTGGCTGCCTATATTAGAAAATCAAATCTATAAAAATGTTTGTAGTTGTCTTTTTTGGTTGACATATATACACATTTCTCTTCTGTATATAAAGTTAAACTTCAGGACCATAAATGAGATATATGCTTTGCCAGAGGAGGAACTAAAAAGTTATTTCCAAAGTGGTGGCACCATAGGAAGTGGATGTGGCTTAAGCAATTGAATGCCCGCTTCCCACAAGGGAGGTCCGGGGTTCAGTCCCAGTGCCTTCTAAAAACAAAAACAAACAACAAGCAAAGAAATGAAAAAGCCAACTCAGGGGAGCCAGTGTGGTTCATTAGTTAAGTGCTGGCTTCCCACAAAGTGATGGCACCAATTTCCACTCCAACTCCCTATGTATAAGAATCCCACATGCTCCACATACATGTCAAAATATGTACCCAGATTCCTGAGAACTGTATCAAAATCCAGGAGGTGTGTAGTGGTGTCATCTGTTGCTTTTAATCTTCATGTCCAAGGTTCATGTTGAGTACCTTTCCATAAGTTTATCAATCAATTAGAGGTTTTCTTTGTGAAATGCTTCTCAATTCTTTTGTTCATTTTATTATCAGAGTTTGTCATAGGAGTTGATAATATACTAGATAAGATTCATTTGTCAGATACATTATCTTTAATGGCTTCTAATCCAATATAAGGCATCATTTTTGCCTCTATTAATATGTAAATGAAAAGAAATTCACAAAAATTTTAATTAAGTACAATTTCATTTGTTTTTACAATAGGGTTAGTGCCTTTATAATCATGATTCAAAAATGCTTGCCTATTGCCTAGTAGGAACACTCTCTCTTATATAGGATTTCTAGAAACCTTATTTGTTTTCTGTTTATTTAATTATTTGTTATATTACCTTTGTCAATAAGTAAAAATATTTTCCAATATTCCACCTCATATTAATGTTTAAGAATTTAGGAAGTATGCAAATTATTTTCAATACAGGTATCAATTTTATCCAGTAACTTTTATTGAAAGTGCCATTCTTTTGCACCTTAAATTGACTTGCTTTGCTGTAAGTAAGGGCAATAAATATATGTGGGTCTATGTATGCATTCTCTATTCTCTCCCATTGGTCTATTTATCAATCTTTTAAAAGTTAATTAAGTAATTAACTTAATTACCGTGGTACTACAGAAATTATGAATTCTGTCAAAGCATAAATATTCATATTTATTATTCTTCAAAATTGTCTTAGATTTTTTTTGATAATTGGTTTTCCTACATAAATTTTAGGGAGATCTATTTTGTAGAAATTATAAGTACACAGGAAACACTGATATTTTTATTCATATATCATTGGATTGAGTAGATGGTTTGGTAAGAATTAATATCTTAAAAATGCAGAATTTTCTTATATATGAAATAGATCTATCTGTCCTTGCTTAGGTTTTCTTTAATTTTTCACCATGATATATTCTAGTGCTCATGAATAAAATGTGTATAGTTATGGTAATATTCATTCTTACATATTTGATAAGTTATGATGCTACTTTTAGTAACATTTTTAATTTTACTAATTGTCAAAGTTAGTATATAAAAAAACACAATTAGTTTCAAAGATTTACATCACTGAAACTAGCAAATTTATAGAATTCCAAAGGCCTGTTCTGATCCAGAAAAATCAAGAAAAATAAAAAAAGAAATCTGTCAGAATCAACCTTGTCAGAACTCTGAAATATAGTCAATGGCTTTCAGCAATGAAACTAAGATTGAATAAAACAAAGCATTTTAAACTATGGCAGAAGAACTTTTCATACAATTTATCTTAGATGACCACACCACCCTACCAAGAAAAACTTGGTCTTGAGGATGGCAGACTACATTATTTGGGTTTTTACCTGTTGTAAGAGGGAGAAGAGCAGACCTTGAATGAAAAGATTCATGGTAATCTGTGTTGGCCTCTCTGTGGTATTGCTAAAGAATTGATGCAGAGTGCTTGCTTTTGTGTCTCCTGAGATTTCTCTCAGTCCAAAAAGTAACTGTGCATTTGACATTTCTTAACATGATTGGAAAGCAAATTAAGAAACTTTGGCAACCTGAGGGGAAATATATAATTGTGGCAAATAATGATAGTCTTATTAAAAGATATCTGGGAAGAAATCTGGGGAGATAGTTACTTTGGGGAATAGGAGCTTTGTAAAACATCAGATGCCTGACAGAGTATACAAAAAGACACAGGCATATTCCAGGCATGACACATGCTCAGAAAAGACATGAGAATACCCTATGCTTTCACTTCTGGCTAATGTATAGGTTCAAACTTGCAAGAAGTGAAAACTAAGGCAGTGTTGTAAAGAAGTTGGCTAAGAATTACAGAACTGCCCCAAACTAGAGCTAATTTGAAAATATCAAGAGGGATTTCTCTTTCTTCTTCTTCTCTTTTCCCCTGGCTCCAGGTATTTAAAGAAATTTTGTCATGATAGTAGCTGGCCACAACCTAAAGAAGCAAAGATATCAAACTTCTCATAAAAAAAAAGAGTAGACTGTACAACAAAAAACAGTGAATCCTAAGGTAAAATATGGACTATAATTAATGGTATAACTTTAATAATATTGTTTCATCAATATTGTTTCATCATAATATTGTTATATCAAAGGGTACAAACACTAATGAAAAATGTTAATAATAGGGAAAACAGTGTACATGAAGATGATATAAGGAATCTCTGCATTTTCTGCATTATTTTTCTGTAAACCTTCAAGTTCTTTAAGAAAGGACTTAATGTGCAAATGATGTCACCAAGGTGTACTGTAAGATATACTATGGAACATCTCACCTTAGAAATAGTGAAGAAAAGAAGAATAATTTTTCTCAAAACAATGGAAGATGATCAAGCCTAGAGAACAACTCAACAAGTGCTTATTTAGAAAAAAATGTAAAATTCATTAGAGAACTTCAGGAAGCATTCATCCTTCTGTGTCCTTCTACCAACCTCTAATCTGCATGGCAGTTTGTGTGATTCAAGGCAGTGGTTTGGTGGCACAAGTGTATTCAAATTTAGGTCTTTGAGCCCTGATTAAACCATGGTGTCAGCCTGGAGACCTGCACATCCAATATGGGTCCCTGAAGCCAAATTGACTCATGTGGGTAGCTGTGTTTTCTGCACACATTCCAGGTGGTTTCTCAGGCTTGA
>JAQZBX010111701.1:0-10259 GCA_029593785.1 Cabassous unicinctus
TAGGAAAAAAAAAAAACGAAAGTACTTTCAAAGTTTGTATTGCAAAAAAAAAATACAATAATAAATTGTTGTCATTAGTATATTTTTTCTGTAAACATAAAGATAATCTCCAAAAAATATGATTTTCTATCAAGCTGCTATAAATTTGCATTTTTCATGCTAGACAGTAAATCTTTTTTTTTTTAAAGATTTATTTATTTTATTTATTTATCCCCCCTTTGCTGCTTGTGTTTTACTGTGTCCATTCGCTGTGTGTTTCTTCCGTGTCTGCTTATCTCCCCCTTGATGTGAGGTCCTGCTGCATCAGCCCACCATGCCGCGCAGCCGGCCTTGCTCTCACAAGGAGGCCCGTGGAAGCGAACCCGGGGCCTCCCATATGGTAAATGGGAGCTCTATACATTGAGCCACACCCGCTTCTCGACAGTAAATCTTTAATGATTTTTTTTGGTTAGTGAGTTCTTTTATTTCTGTGAGAAATTGTAGGTTTACAAAAATCATGCATATAACACAGGATTTCCACATACAACCCTATTATTAACACCTTGCATTAGTGTGGTATTTTTGTTATAATTTGTGGAAGAACATTTTCATAATTGTACTATTAACTATAGCCCATCATTTACAATAGAATTCAGTGTTTATGTAATGCTATTTTTAATGCATTACTAAGTAATTTTATACTTTTATATGTTTAAAACTACTTACCATACACAGAAGAAATGGTATTACAACCTTTGAGGCACAAATGGGTGGAATTTCAACTTATTTAACATGTACTCCAAACAAGATTTCCCACCAAGACAATTACTACCAATGATGTTGTAAATCAATATAAATCAATTATTTCTAATTCAAACACACATGCTTAAATGCACATTTTAAGTACTTGGGAGTCCATACTAATTATTTCATTCAAATTAAACATCAATAAAGTACCTCCAAGT
This sequence comes from Cabassous unicinctus, assembly GCA_029593785.1. Taxonomy (NCBI): domain Eukaryota; kingdom Metazoa; phylum Chordata; class Mammalia; order Cingulata; family Chlamyphoridae; genus Cabassous; species Cabassous unicinctus. The sequence goes on from JAQZBX010111701.1 coordinate 945, forward strand.
ACACATGTTTACATCCTTATTCCCTTTTTACAATTTCTATTTCTCACACTGAAAATCCTGGTTCCCAAAAGGGTCAATATATTTAATCATTGTTTGTAGCCTACAATAAAAACAGACTAATTTGGTAATTATGACACTGATGCTACTACCACCAAGAAAATTCCAAATTTTTGTCTGCCCATTTGTATTTAGAATATGTCACTAAATTTATATCCTTTGATACCATGTTCATAAACTATTAGAATTAATGCTTTTTATCTTCATGTCTACAATAAGAATTTAATGTGAATTTAGGTTGCTTTTTCTGTTTGTATTCCATTTTAGGACTTTCTTTTCTCATCATTTTAAATACTAATTTATTTTCAAATAAGGAGTACATGTACTCCAATGAACAGAGTTAAACTCATTTTTCATTTCCCTACACATGACTCTTATTCCCCTTTTATTTGAACCTATAATTAGCACTATACTCATTAAATATATGTCCCAGAGACAGAAATCTTTGGTCTGTTCTTATGCCATTTGAACTCTGAAGAGTTGCAATTCCTTCCCTCCAGTTAATTGGACTTGCCCAAGACAACTAAAAAAAGGGTGATGGTGGACAATGCCCATAACAAAAAATGGAGAGTGTTTCCATCTGCAGGCAAGACTGTTTGATTCATCTGCCACATGGAAACTAAGCCCCTTCTAAATCACATACAGAGTGGACATCTTCATCCCAAAATCCACATGATTGAGGAATGAACAAACATAAGGGGGGAACGCAAATATGGGCTAAAACAGACCTGTTATTCTAGCAATTAAAGAATTGTGTCATTGATATAAAGGCAGTGGCCCCCAGAGTTTCTAAGGGGAGGAGGAGGGAAGTTTTACATTCTTTCTTGGCTAAAAGAATGAAATAGTGATTTTGTTTAAGAATGTCCTATCTCAATATATATATTCTAAAGAATTTATGTGTGAAGTGCCATGAAGTCTGAAACCTTCTTTCAAATGTTTAAATGGCACATTTAAAAAATTCATGTTTTGATATCATTTAAAATAAAATATATGAATAAATGTATATGGCAGCTATATTTGAAAAAGTGTATACACTTTATGAAATACTTCAAAGAAATTTTGCCTATTGTATAAATTTAAAAATATATGTGTAGAAAAATTTTTATATTAGGAATTAATGAATTAGGGTGAAATGTATATGGATGTTCATTACACTATTTCAACTTTTCTATAACATATATTTTCAAAATTAAATATTGGATAAAATCAAACATAAATAATAAAAAATGATGTAGTGAAATATATGTCTCATGCTACCCCAAAAGCTAGTCTATGTTCCCATTACCATGGAAGGAGCAAACAATCTTAACCATGCACTTTTACTTTTTAAGGAAATATTTATTCACTTTTAATCATAATAATTTGTCTATATGGGTTTTGGTTGATTATGACTTGTAGTCTTTTTTTAGATCTTTACATGCTTTATTTTTTTGTACTTTTATGAGATAGGGTTTAAATTCTATTGTTTTGCCTATCACCACCATGATCTAGGCTTTTGCAAAACAGAGATGGATGCTCTATTATAGAATATGAGAAAATTCCTTTACATTTCCTCTCAACTGTTTTTAAGGTTTCCCTTTATTACTGAAATTTGTTTCTTTATTGTACTTATTTGGATCCATGGTGCACTGTTCTGAAAAAGCATAACCAAAAATGTTGCTTATGAAAATTAGAAGCTTTATTTTTCTGCCACACTAAAGAATTGCAGAATTGAAAAATGCCAGCTCTAAACATCAAAAGACAGCCATGGTAGTAAGTTCAATTGGGCATGCATATAAGGTATATAAATGTGTTCAAATATTCATGAGGCATTGCCACAGTGGGTGGAGATTCACACAATAACTGAGAAAATATTGAATACCCTTCCTGGAGAGTTCTGCCACATTCTTTAATGGAGCAGCAATGTCCCCCAAGTGCAGGGCAATGACTGGTGAAGGAGAATGGTCCATTGAGGGGCCCTTGATATTGATGACTATGCTTATGAGCCTTTACTCTTAAAATTGAATTTAGTCTAGTGATGTGGGTTGCCTAAGACTTGCCTCCTGAGAGCCTCCTTGTTGCTAAAATGTGGCCTATCTATCTATAAGCCAAACTCAGCATATAAAAGCATTACCTTCTCCCCTGCGTGGGACATGACTCTGGGGATGAGCCTCCCTGGCACTGAGTGATTACTACCAAGTACCAACTAGCAATGCAACTGGTAAAAGACCTGGAATAAAATGGGAAAAAAGGAAAGACAAATGAGTTTATATGGCTAAGAGACTTCAAAGTGATTTGGGAGGTCGTCCCAGAGGTAAAGCTTATGCACATCTCAGCAAGAACTCATAGACTGTGAAAGTGGATACTATTCTGAATAGTGGGTCTCCTGAGGTCTGTGGAGATACCCAGGTCCTATGGTCAGAGAATATGGCTCTGGAGTTTGGTGCCTTGCCAGTGAGCCCTACTTTGGAGTTTTGTTCCTGAGGGTGACAGAGTTGGACTCAGTTATGGCTTCCCTACACATGGCTCATCTGCCCCTTCTATTGAAACCTATACTTGATGCTGGAGTTTGTAGGTGTACATACAAAAGAATCTTTGGGCTGTCCATGTGCCAGCTGGGCCCTGAGCCTCATGGAGTTGCAATACCTACTGTCCAGTTCATTGGGCTTTCCTAGGACAACTAACAAAGAGGTGAGGATTGACAACAACCATACCAAGGAAATGAGAGAGTCTACAACTGCAAGCAAGAGAGTCCCATCCACTGGCTGTATTGGATTGAATTCCCCTTGCAGTTAAAGGTGGAGTGGGCATCACCATCCCAGAACCCTCAGGATTGGGGAATGAGCTATGGACTAGAATGTACTTACCGGTATTCTACTATAGACTTATTGTGATTCTAGCAATGGAAGAAATTACAACATTGATGTGGAGGAAATGGCCACTGGAGGTGCTGGGGGCAGGGAGATGGAAAAACAGTTGTATTACAGAGGCTTTTTTGGGACTTTGGAATCACCCTAAATGACATTGCAATGACAGACATATGCCATTTTATATCTTTCCATAACCTGCAGAATTGTGTGGGAGTGAGTGCAAACTACAATGTGAACTATGGTCCATGCTCAGTGGCAATGTCTCAGGATGCATGCATCCATTGCAATGAATGTGCCACACTAACGAAGGATGTTGTTTCTGTGGGATGGTGTGGTTTGTGTCGGGAGTGGGGCATAAGGAATCCCAATATTTTTAATGTAATATTTATGTAATCTAAGTATCTTTTAAAAATATTTTTAAAATTTTAGAAGGCAATCAGTATTCTTTAGTTTCCTTGTTAACATCCTAGGCACATGGCTCTGATTCCTGAGGAATGGAAAGGAACACTGTAGCTCTATTAAATACATCATGGTCCTGATACCCAGAAAGACAGAAGATGGTGGAGGAGAGTATTGATTATGAGCTGACTTGAGTCCTTTGTAAGAATTTTTCCTGAATCTGTTCCAAAAATCCCACTAATTCTGCATTTGAAAGAGCTGAAATGAGTACACCATGATACTTAACATACACCCTCTTGCCAGGATTCATGGAAGTTTTTATTTGAGACCTCTCTTAGGAATGCAACTATTAGTGCCAGTCACTGTTTATATATTTTAGTTCTGATTTTCATTAATTTTATCCACAATGTAACATGCTACTTAAAATTAAGTATTTTTAAACTATGTACATTGAAATCCAGAATGAAGTATTGGAGAATTATTAGGCTTACGTAAAACATCCTCTAGCTCTGAATTTTCATTTGCTGCTTTGGAAATTCCTGGCAATCTACCGATACTTATTCTACTTTTCTTTTTAGAGTTGCAGACAACATCACATCCAATGCTCTTCAGCAAACACAAATTCCAGGCTGGAGGATATCATTTTGATGAGCCCTTATTGCTAAATGGAAGAACATGATAAAGTTCAGGCTAATGAACTTTTAGCAGATGTGATATATGAACTGGATCATTATTATATAGGGAGGTTACTGACCTCTACATTCCTTTCAAATTAGTCAGGTAGCAACCAGACTTTTCAATTTTGTTCTTTCAAAAATCATATGTTCAAGAACAACAATCCTGGAAATGACAGAGCAATGAGATCAAAGAAACCTGGATTTCTGGTAAAGTTAATCTTCATTTCTGGATTGCCTAGCATTTAAGCCTGTACGTGAAAATCAATCAATAAAAAAATAAAATATAAACCTTCTTTCTTTTACAGAACAGTGTTACATGCATATCCAGTAAAGTAGCTGTATATGTTCCTAATACAGTTACTATTCCAGAGTGTAAAAATTTAAAACTTCATATTTATACATTATGTGAATGCAATCATGAACAAAAATCCCTTAATATTATTTTATCCCCTCATGTTTTGGCACATGGTCTTAGTCCTCTGGTTTCCCCAGTCTAAGTCATGATTTTTGGGACTGTAATCCCTGGTTTTATTTTTATCATCAAGATCATTTAATTATAAAAATTAATACTGAAGTAAAACTTATACACAATAAAAGCCTATATGAGGAGCACATTGTATTTTCTTCATTATTCCTTTTAATTTTATTTTTCAATTAAGTTTTTAAAATTGAATTGAAGTAAAACAGAGTTTTTCTTTGCTGTACAATTCTAAGAATTTTTAATATATGTATAGATTCTTGTAACCATTATCACTTTTAGGCAGTTTCCAAAAACTGCCTGTTGCTACTCCTTTGTTATCACAGCTCCATCATACCCTAACATCTGGCCACTACTGTTCTCATCATTAAGTTTTTTTATTTCAAGAATGCCATAGAAATGGAATCATACCATACACGACTTTTTGAGACTGGATTTTTGCAGTCTCAAAATAAATAATGCTAAGATTTACCATAGTTGTTGAATATCTAAATAGTTTATTCCTCTTATTGTTATGTAAAATCCTATTATTTGAATGTACCACTCTTTACTTATGCTTTCTCTGATTGAAGGACAATTAGGGTTTTTTTCCAGATTTTGGTGATTATGAACAAAGTAACAATAAATATTTAGATATAAGTGTTTGTATGATCTTAAATTTTCATTTATCTCATATAAATTCCTAGGAGTGAGATTTATTTTTCATATGATAAGTGTTTTTTTCACCTTATAATTAAGTGGCAAAATTTTCCATTTGGTCTATTATGGTATGCATTCATACCAGCAATGTGGGACAGTTCCAGTTCTCACATATCCCTAAAATCTTTGGGTATTGTTGATATATTTCAGTTTAGTCATTGTAGAAACTTAGAGATATGTACAGAAGAAAAATATGCTCTTAAACTTATTCCATTCCCATGAATGTGAACTCATTGTGGATAGAAAATTTTGATGAGGTTAATTCAGGTAGGGTGGGGCCCTATTCAATCAGGTAGCTCTAAATCATTATACTGGATTTTTTTTGAAAACAGAATGAATTTCAGACAGAGAGAAAGCCATGAGAAGTAGGAATTGAAGATCAACAGAACACAGAAGCGAATGGAATGGCCAGCATGAGCCACCATGTGCGTAATTATGTGACAGAAGTGCCAAGGACCAAAGATCATTAGCAGCCAGCTGAAAAGAAATCCAGTTTTGGGGGAAAAATCATTGCTTGATGATGGCATGATTCGGACTTCTCCTGGCCTCAAAAGCATGAATTAATAAATTGTAATTATTTAAACCAACTCATTGCAAGGTATTTCTTGAATAGCTTAGGAAACTAAGAGATTTTGGTATCAGGAGAGTGGGGTGCTACCAATTCAAATGCAAAAAATGTAGAAAAGTCTTTGGAATTGAGTTATGGATAAAGGCTGGAAGAATTGTGATATGCTTGGTCGATAAAGACTAAATAGCTTTGAAGAGACTGGTGATATAAATATGATGGGTAAAGGTACTTCCAATGAATCCTCAGAAATAAATGATGAATGTGCTTTGGAAACTGGTAAGAAGGCAAACTTGGTTTTAAAGTGACAGAGAACTCAGTGTAATCAAAGTCTTTTGTTGAATGGAAGGCATAACTTGAAAGTGATGAACTTGGATATTCACCTGAGGAGATATAAAAGCTAAATGAGGAAGGTGTAGTCTGATTTCTTCTTGCAGCTTATAGTAAAATGCAAAAGGAAAAGAATACACTGAGCAAAGAACCCTTAAGCCCATATAAACCAGAAATTGATGATATGGAAAATTCTAAGTCTTTCCAGATAGTGTGATTTAAGAGTAAGGCTAGAAGTGGCTCTATCAGGAGCTTTCTAAGCTTCCATAAAGCAAGACCCTAGAGAATAAACCATGTGGTTGTTTCAATGAACATGGATAAAGTCAGCCATTTCAGTGGAAGTAAGGGTTTGAAATGCAGTTATTCTGGTAGGAAAGAGTGGGGTTGCCAGTCCATCAGGCCAGGCTGACAAAACATCAATTCATAGATGACTTACAGAACAGGAAATATTATAGAGTTTGCTCTAATGGTTTGGAATTGTTTTGGACCTGTGAGTCTTCTTTTTCTTTCAATTTTTCCCTATTAGAATGGTAATGTTTAACCTAAGCCTGTCTCTCGACTGTATATTGGAAGCAGATAACTTGTTTTTAAGACTTCATAGAAAGAGGGCAATTGTGATCCAGGAAAGACCATACTCATAATTGATTTTGATGAGATTTTGTACATACATTGTATTGTTTCTGAAACATCTTAAGGCTATTGGTATGTTGTGATGGAAGGAACTTAGAAAGAATATATATTTTTGGTGTGTCCAGAGAGTGAACTGTGGTGGCTTTGAGCTATATACTACATAAAAGCATGTACTTAAACTTAACCCATTCCTATGGGCATGAGCCAATTGTAATTGGGCCTTTTTAATGAGGTTACTAGAGTTAAGATATGGCCCAGCTCAGTCAGGATTGGTCTTAAGCCTCTGACTGGAATCTTTATAAACAGAATGAAATTCAGACATATAGATAGACAATGGATACAAGAAGCTGAAGGTCAATGGAAACTGGAAGAGAAAGGAGAAGCAAGGAGGGATTGCCATGTGCATTGCTATAAGACAGAGACACCAAGGACCAAGAATCACTGCAGCCAACCCCAAAGAATGCCAGTCTTTGGGAAGAAAGCATCACCCTAATGATGCCTCTAATTGGACTTCTGTCAGCATCAAAAACATGAGCTAAGAAATTCCAATTTTTTAAGCCAACCCATTGCCAGGTATTTACTTAAGCAGCCAGGAAAATTGAAACCGCCATGGTATCTCAAGTTAATTTAAATTTGAATTTCCATAAGGGCTACTGATGTCAAACATCTTTTTATTTGACTATTTTCCATCCTTTGTCTTCTTTGTGAATTATCTGTCCATTTTTAATTGTGATGTTTATTTTCTTCCTCTTGAATTTTAAGTGTTTGTTACATATTCTGGATAGAAATCATTCATCAATTATGTGATTTGCAAATATTTCCTACTTATCTATTTATATATAGCTTATCTTTTCATTGTCTTTAGAGAACTTTTTTTAATTTTAATGAAGTGTAATGGATTATTTGTCCCCTTCATGGATTGTGCTTATTTTTCCATTTCTAAGAACTCTTTCCCTAATCCTATTCATGAAGATTTTCCTCTATGTTTTCTTCTAAAATGTTATAACCTTTAACATTTAAAAAGACAACCAGCAAGATGGCAGCAGGGTAAGAAGCTCTTAGAGTCAGCTCGTGCTACAGGGAAGTTAGTAATCTCCCAGAGCTATCTAAATCTCCTCTTTTGGTGTTCCAGGAGGCCAGAAGAGCATTCTGCAACATCCTTGAAAGAATGGAAGAAAGAGATGGCCTATCTACAGAAAAGATTCATAAGTAGAGTCCTTCATGTCTTGGAGGAAGATGCCCATCCTCCACTGGCAGCACAAGCCACCTCAAGAGCTGTTCCATGGCTGGAATTGTAAGCTCCACTTCCCAAAAATGGGAGAGGAAGAGACAGTTTGTCAACAACTTCATCTACTGATTAGTAAATTCATCTGGCTAAAGTATAATCCTAAAAACACCTAAAGTGTGAACTTGTCTGAGACAAAAAGAGGCCAGTAGCCACAATTTTAACTCCACCCCTGGCACAAGGGTAAGTGGAGTTGACTGAAAATATCACTGCTGGTAGTAACCAGCTTCTTTCCATCCAGATCAGATTGTAGCTCTAGCACAAGTACCAGGCCCACCTCCAGCAGGGAGGAAGCTAGGGGGACCTGTGCCAGCCTCCCCAGGAAAATACAGGCCAAGCTGTGGAAGCCAGTGACCATTCTACTTTGGTAAGAAGCCACCTGAGGAGCTATTCTGTAGCTGGAGTTGGAAGCTCCATTTCACAAAAAACAGGGGAGGAAGAGACAGTTGACCACTGACTTCAGCTACTGATTAGTCAATTTAGCTTTCTAAAATATAACCCTAAGAACAGCTAATGTTTGAACCTGTCCATGTCAAAAAGAGGCTAGTAGCCACCATTTTGACTTCACCCCCAGCATGAGGGGAAGCCAGACTTACTGAAAATCACATTGATGGTAGAGACTGGTTTCTTTTACCCAGATTGGCTTGCAGCCCTAGGTTAGGCATCAGTCCCACTGCTAGCAGGAAGGAGACTGATGAGCTCTGCCCCAGCCTTTCCAGGTAACTGCAGGTAATTTCAGCTGGCACAGACTGAATAGTCAGAAGTCTCCCAGGGCAACTGTGGTCATTTTGGACCAACATGGCATACATCGCTGCTCTCATTAGCAGCTCCATTCCCACCCCAGGCAGGGGAAAAAGGCGTGTGAAGTTTCATCAATCTCTCTGGACAACTATAGTCTAGGCCTACATGACTTGAATTATTACACAAGTCTGTGACTCTTCCTGAGCCCTGGCAATGGAGAAAGGTGGGAGAAAATTCATCAGTCCCTGGAGCAGTCTGGGCAGCTTGAGCCTCCACAACTTACAGCACCAACTACATCCTTGGCTCCTACTACACAAAGAGCAAGGGGAAAGGGGCAAAAAGCCCTAAACTAAAGAGATACTACACCCAGAATAAATATTAAAGCAGATGCTAAGACACCAACAAAAAATTACAATCCATACCAAGAAACAGGAAGATATGGCCCAGTTAAAGGAACAAGGTAATCCTTCAGAAGACATAAAAGGGTTGAGACAACACATCATAGATGTTCAAATAAATCTCCTTAATAAAGTCAATGAGATGGCTAAAGAGAATAAGGATATTAGGAACACATTGAATGAGCACAAAGAAGAATTTGAAAGTAT
>JAQZBX010111702.1:0-10263 GCA_029593785.1 Cabassous unicinctus
CAGGATCCTAACCTGGGTCCTCCCATGTGGGAAGCAGGCACTCACCTGCTTAAGTCACATCTACTTCTCCTTTGCCTTTTACTCTATCCATTCCCTCCCCGCCCCCACACTAAAACCTTGCCATTTAAATTAATGATATGCAAAGCACTTAGTCTGCTGTATGGCACATAGAATTCATTCACTAAATAAGAACTCATGTTATAACATTTTGTACCTATGGGATCTGAGGAAGTCAGAAAGTATTTCTCAGTGCTTTTCCTATTGTGTGATTAATATAAACTAATATATAATCTCCACCTTTGATATAGTCTCAGAGTGCTTTGAAAGCTAAGGTTTAAAAACATGCAACAATCTGAAATGGCATTATCAAGTGATATTCAGATTATATAGGTCCTACAGATGTTGGGGGAAAGTGAAGGGGAAACAGTGACTAGTATGGTCAGAAAAGATTTACGAAAGAAGTTCCATTTAGGCTGGGCTATAAAAGATGGGTAGAATCTGAAGAATAATATACAAAGAAGAATCTATGAAGAGTAAGGGAAACCCTCTACCTCTGACGTGTATAGGCAATTGCCAAATTATGCGAATGGGTTGGTAGGGGAGACCTGAAAAAGAGTTTGTTTAGATATTTACTGGAAAAAGTCTGATTTAAACTAAAATTTTAAGTTACGTTTCTGCACACATTCATTTGCTACTATGATATTTCAACCCCGTTTCAGTTTGAACTCCACCAGGGTAAAAAAAAGTCCAAGGAAACATCTGCAGTTTCTTTCTCAGGTGTTAAATTCATGTGGAGGAAGCAAGGGATGAGTGGTATTATCTATACTGTAATTTACTGAGTGCATACTATGTACCAGGCACCTTCCTATGTGCACATTTAATCCTCTCAAGGAACCTATGAGAGAGGCACAATTTTATATTTCAATTTCACAGCTGAGAAAACTGAAGCTAGACAAGGTTAAGTAATTTATCTGAGGCCACATGGTGAATAAATGGAGGAACTGAGATTGACTGAGATATTCAGGTTTAAGAGACTGCTCTTAGCCAGGTAGGGGTGGGGAGAGTCTCATGCCCACTGACACACCTGTAGCAGTTTGATATTGTTTATGAATTCCAAAAATAGATATTAGATTATGTTTGTAAACTGATTTGTTCCTCTGGGCATATTAGATTATATTGGATTCAGAGGTTTCACTTTTATTTGATTAAATAATGATGAGTGCTTTGATTGGGTCACATCAGTAGGATGTTGCATCTGTGCCCTTTTGGTGGGCAGGGACTCATAGAGAAACTGCACTGCAGAGAAGGGAGTTTGGAGTTTTGAGCTGGAGCCCGGTAAGTAAGCACACAGAGGAGCAGAGCAGTTGAGCCAGGAGAGAATCGAGCCCCAGGGAGAGAGACAGAGCCGGTCACCTGATAGTCTACAGCTGGCCTTGTGGAGAGAGCAGGGCAGCTGAGCCCAGAGAGAAACAAGCTCCGGGAAGAGAGGAACCCAGGAAGCCTGAACTCTTGGCAGGCGTCGGTAGCCATCTTGTTCCAACATGTGGCAACAGACTTTGGTGAGGGAATTAGCTTATACTTTATGGCCTGGTAACTGTAAGCTTATACCCGAAATAAAAACCCTTTATAAAAGCCAACAAATTTCTGGTATTTTGCATCAGCACCCCTTTGGCTGACTAACACACCTCCAGAGAACAGAAGTCATGGAAAGAAGACAAGGTCTAAGAGACTGTTGGGTTGCCTGAAGGTCAGTTTCTGACCATTTATGAGCTTTGGGCAAAATCTTTAATCCAATAGTTTTGGTATAATCCTTTCAATGCAAGGTTTTGAGTGGCCCTTTGGGACTTTTATCACCTATAACCTAGCTGCTGTGTCCTTTCTATACAGTACTTTAGATGGGAGAGATCACTAGACATTTACAGATAATCGTTGTCCGGCATTTTTGTACATGATTCTTAAAGCTTTTCTATGGCTTATCTCCCTCTGAGACGTAATGCAGTCCTCTCATTTTTTTTTTGACATATCCTGAGATTTCTTTGTGTTTTTTTTCTCGTTTCTTTTCTTTCTTTCTTTTTTTTTTTTTTTAATTTCTGTGCCAATTTCCTTGCCTTCCCTTCCTGCCCTGCTGAGTGCAGGCAGCATGTTGAGCATTTGACTCCGCATTGTGCAGGAGTCAACCAGGTTGCTTATAAACAGCCTGTCATTAGGGTGCCTTGAAAAACAGCCCCTTAGGGTTGGAAAAGCCTACATGGGTAGTCTGTGTTTTCTGGGACCTGCTGTAATCAGGGTTTAAAAAGCAGTAATTAAGGGAAAGGGCAGACTTTTACCTTGAACCAATCTCATTGTTGAATAAATGCCACACAGCACCTGACTTCAGGTGCAGACAGTGGGACTACAGGCACACTTCAACTTCATTCCATGTGATATAAGGCAAAAACCAACAAAATGAGAAAAAACAAAGCAAAAGCCAAGCAAGCCAGCAAACAAAAACCTATCTCTTCTCTACATGGTATTGAAGAGATACTATGAATAATGGTAACATTATCATTTACCCATATGAATAAAAATGTAATGATTAAAATTTACTGATAAGACTTAGCTCTTTTGGTTTGAAATATTATACTTTACTTTTTATTTTTAGAGAAGTTATGGATTTACAGAACAATCATGCATAAAATACAGGATTCCCATATATCACCCTGTTATTAACACCTTGCATTGCTGAGGAACATTTGTTATAATTGATGACAGCACATTTTTATAATTGTACTATTAACTATAGTCCATGTATAACTTACCTTTTGCCTTGCTATCTCTTGTAATGTTTTTTCTGCACTGGTCTTCTTGATAGGAAGATATTCCTATCATAATTTTCAAAGGACTGTTTGACAAAAAAAATGGCATACTGGCTTTTTTGGGCCACTGGAAATCTGAATGATTACAGTGAAAGAACTTACAATGGATTTACTAATGTATAGCACCTTAAAATTTTCAAATAAAGAACTGGGTGTATTAATGACCATATAGTAATGTAAGTAGTGATGGTTTCTTCTTGACACTGCAGTACTTTAAGATGTACTAGTTTTACAACCTGGTGTCAATGAGAATTAATTAAGTTAACAACTAAAGCTGTGAAGAAGTGTTTACATACTTTTGTCAGGTGGGATGCTCATTATCTGCTGGGGCAAGATTTTGTGAAACAGCTGGTATTTAAGCAATAATTTGCCTGAGATAATCTATCTATATATGATATAAAAGGTCTCATTTAATTCTTAAAAAGGAGTCAGTTTTTGAATAATCAGAATACAAAGAACAGAAATAGCATACAAATAGTATACATTTTAATAGTATGCATTGATGTAAAATGTATTTTATGTCAATAATGCATGGTCATTGAAGAAATTTTGAAAAAATACAGAAAGCCTACAAAAAATAACAACCACCCAGAATTCCATCACCACCCAGAAATAAGCTGTGTCCGTTGGGCAGTTTGATGTAATTATGAATTCCAAAAATATAATTGGATCATGCTTTTAAACTGATCTGTTAATCTGGGCATGATTAAGTTATGATTAGGGTGTTGACTGGGCCACAGTCAGTAGGGTGTTGAGCCCCACCCCTTGGTGGGTGGGGAATCGAATATAAAAGGCAAGGCAAAGAACAGAGTAGAAGCAGTCTTTTGAGAAGCAGTTTTGATGTTGGAAAGAAGGCCCCAGGAGAAGAGAAGCAAGCCGTTCGCCTGATCATCTACAGCTGACCTTGTGAAGGAAACAGGAGCTAAGCCCAGAGAGAAACGCAGCCCCGGGAAGAGAGGAACCCCAGAAGCCTGAACCCTGGCAAACGCCGGCAGCTGTCTTGCTCTAACACATGGCAATGAACTGTGGTGAGAGAAGAAACTTAACACTTTTTGGCCTGGTATCTGTGGACTTCTACCCCAAATAAATACCCTTTATAAAGACCAACCCATTTTTGGTATTTCACATTAGCACCCCTTTGGCTGACTAATACATAAGCTTTATTATTTTTGGAATTTTTTAGTAATCTTTTAATGTAATTTTTCAGTCCTTTTTTTATACTCAAAGCTATATTTCTTGTGGGGAACAAAATTTGCACCTGACAGTTGTGCATACTGTTTTATAAGATTTTCTTCCACTTACAGATTTAGCAAGGTATTTTCTCTATCACAAATGCTTATTTACTGCATGTTTTAAATTTTTTGTTCTCTATTTTAACTTTTAAAACTCTTTAGTTTTTAACTCAATACCTTTTATTTTTTAACTCAATGAAATTTATATAAATAGATTGCACAAATCTTAAATGTACATATTGATGGAATTTTATACAATGCAGACACCGAAGAAACTACCACTGAGGTCAAGATAGAGACCATTTCCAACACCTCAGAGGGCTTCTCCTTCATGTTCCTTTCCAGTCAGTTCTTCCTACTCCAGATCCAGAGGTAACCATTAGTCAGACCACTAGAACCATAGATTAGTTTTTCTTTTTTCTTCTTTTAAAACTTAATCCAAATAGACGAAGATAATTTGTTCTCTTTTGTGTCTGGATTCTTTTGTTCAGCATTATGTTGTTGAGATTCATCCATGTTATTGAGTATGTTAGTAATTCTTTTTTATTACCATGATGTATACATTGTATGACTATATTACAGCAATTTTAAACATTGTGCTATTGATGGACATTTGGATTATTTAAAGTTTATGGTTATTATGACTAGAGATGCTATGAGCATTCTTATATCTATCTTTTGGTAGATATATGTATTCATTTCCCTAGAGTGTGTACCAAGAAGTGGAATTACTGGGTCACAGGATAGGTCCATGTTTAGCTTTCGTAAATACTGCCAAACAGTTTTCCAAAGGGGTTGGAATTCCAAAGAGCTCAAAACTCCCAACAGTAGTATATGAGAGTTACAGTTGTTCCTTATCTCGTCAGCTCCTGGAATTGTCAATCTCTTTAATTTCAGCCACTTTGATGAAGGCCTGTGGTTTCAATTTTCTTTTCCCTGATGAATAATGATGTTGAGCATCTTTTCATCATCTTACTGGCCATTTGGATATCCTTTTTTTGAGGTACCTGTTTGCCTATTTTTAAATTGTGTTGTCTTTTTATTATTCTTGGTAGTAATTCTTTCTATATTTTGTTAATATAGGAATTCTTTCTATATTTTGATAAGACTCCTTTGTCACCTAAATGATTATGAATATCTTTCTCAGACCATGTGTGAGGACAGTGAAAATTGGGTGATGGCCCCAGCCCTAGCCAGCTGCAGGCAGCTGGCTGTTGGTGCCAGTGAGGAGGCCAGTCTCCACTTATCCTTGGGCCTGTGTCCAAAAGTAGCTGAAAGAACTAGCTAGCAAATGGTCTCTAAACAAACCTAGGGTCCAGGACATCTGAGGAACAATAACATAGTATGTTATATAATCTGATTGACATGTTATTCTTACCATTGTATCAATATGTTATCCTCACTGTACATGCCCAAAAATGATATCATCTGTGCTAATAAAAACCAGTGGGTCAGCCTGAAGGCTGCTGATTGTCTGCTGCACGGCTGCAGCCTGGTATGGACCATTAGACTTCTCCTTGTGTGTTTTATCACTTGCCCCCTTCACGAGTCCCTGTCTTGAATGCGATTAACACCATGGTTTTCCTTTTCACTCTCTTAATGGTAACTTTCGATTACATTATGGTTCTTTAATGACTGTATGGTAGTCAAACATAAAGAATACAGTATTGCTTTAAAATTAAAGTAACTACCACTATTTGGAGATGGGTTATCATTTTATGTAGTAAAATATTCTTACTCCTCCCCAACCTTAGAACTTGCTCTTATTTTTTAAGGTGGGTGTCTTGGAAAGTCTCTATTAATATTTTTGTCTCTAGATAAAAATGTGAAATAAATGAGTTTTTAGTTTTGGTTTATTTCCACCACTTTTGACCATCTTTTCATTTCCCCAGGTCTTAACTGTGAGGTAATATGTTAATGGATAAATATTGGGTATTTCAAGAGTGACTCTAGAGGCAAAGCTACTGCTTTTGTTGTTTGCTTCAGACAAGCAGAGGGAAATAGTCTTGACTAAGGGAGATAAGTAGAGTGCTCTGAACCAGCACAGATAAACAAGTATCTTGTAAGTGAGGCCACTTTTCTTCATAAAATAACACAAACATTTGCACTATCTGTGGAATGGCTTACTTTGTCTAGAGTTATCAATGATCTCCATTCGAAACTAAACCTGAAATTCAACCAATACATTCAAGGTTCTGTCTAGATTGCACCTGGCCTGTATCTCCAATTCATCTTGCATCACTTTCCCCTTTGCTCACAGCTCTCCAACCACACAGACTTCTTTCTATTCCTCAAACAAAACAAGCTCACTCCAGCCTCAAAACCTTTGCATTTGAAATTGCTTCCACCAGAACAATATGCAGCTGGCTTTTTCTCTTTTAAAAATCATTTGATTTCAATTAAAAAAACAGCCAGTTTTTGTTATTCACAGTAGTGATGTTCTCTAGAGTTGCTGTGAACAGTGAATTAGCGGATACTGAACCATTGCTCCCAGGGCAAATGCACAGGGTCTTGCCAGCTTCTGGTGACAACACTTTCATAAACTGATTAATACAGAGCCTTGTTTTGTGTGTGTTTCTGTTTAAAGGCATCTTATTTAATATATATTATTCATTCATGAACATTGAACTCATGGCCAACAGCCCTAAAAATCATGCCTGAACAAATATGTATTTTTTCTGTAAGGCACCTCACAGCCTTGTGGAGCTTCAGAGCACTTAGCACTTCAGCATTAACCCTAGGGGCCATTTTAAACAGCAGCATTACCAACCAAAAGCAGAAAAATGTGCAAAATGTGGCACGAAATATACCGTGGAAAGGACACTTTACAGTAAGAGAGCTGAAATAAGAGATAGACAACTGGGAATGTGTCTTCTGGGTGACTCCGTTTTTTGCCTCTCTGTGCATGTGTGTGAATCACACCAAAGCATTGCAAGCATTGATTTAGGGGTTACAAATAAATTTTGAGAAGAGATTCTGGTCATCAAGATGGTAGAGTGAGTCACTCTAGGGCTCTATCCCTTCACAGAAGCTTTAAGCAACAAATAACAGCTGGTAGAACCATCTTACTTAAAACTCCAAAAAAACAGTTAAAGAGTTGCAGTGAAAGGCAACTTTATACAGGTAGGGTCTTCTGGTACCCTGGCTGACTCCTCCCCTCTCCCCTCAGGGCTGAGCTGGGCTGGTGTCTGTTCCCACTGCAGGTCTGTTCTGGAGGGAGCACAGTAATTGTATTAGTTTGCCAGGCTGCTATGACAAATTCCACACAGTGAGTTGCTAAAACACCAAGAATTCACTGGCTCACTCTTTCGAGTTGAGGAGAAGCCCAAAATAGAGGAATCAGCAAGGCAATCCTTTCTCCCCCAAGTCTTGCTGGCATATCCTGACTTTCCTTGTCTTGCATGGTTGCCTGGGTCCCATGGTGATGTATTCTCCTTTCTCTTCCACATTCTGTTTACTTCTGGCCTCTGGCTCCTCCCTGTGGCTTTCTCCTAATATGTCTACATTTCTTGTGCTTGTAAAGGACTCCAGCAAGCTGGAGTAAGGCCTACCCTCATTCAGTTGGGCCACACCTTAGCTAAAATTAATGGATTTATAATGGGTTTACACCCACAGGGATATGTGTTTAGATAAAGCCTATGTCTATATTGGGGTATGTAATTCAATTACTACAAATTGACATTTGCTAATTATTTATTAATGAAGCTCTTAAAAATAAAATAAAAAAGTAACATAAATTTACTCAAGATAAAATTTGCATAAGAGAAACAACATCCAATAGTGGTGCTTTAAAACATTTAAAACATTGTTTTGCAGGTTCATTATCCTATAATACACTAAATGTTGGACATAGAAAGTAAAAGCAAGGTAGAAGATTTGACTAGATTCTTGTAGTATTAATGAATTGATAGAAATCACATATGACCATTTATGGGAGCCCTGGGCAGAGAATCTGGAGAGTTTAGCTCTAGAAGAGGTTGGGAGAGTTAAGATTGTTGTAACAATTAAGTTGGACACAGGCAATGCTTTGGCTCTATTTATGGCGTATAGTAAGGACTCATAAAATTATTGGTTAACTTCTCTCCAAATAATTCATTAATTGTTTAACAAACTTTTCAACCAAGCCGAGTAACATTTTTTTTTTTTCTGGACATGCTTTATATTTTGGAGGGAACTGAGTACCTCCTCATATTGAAACTAGTGAAATATGGAATGAGGGTGATATTCATTGAGGGCCCTCGATGTCAGAGCTCTCAGGTCATAAGTAAGTTCTGTTTTGTTGTTAAAATTAATGAATGAATAAATTTAGCGTCTAGTCACATGGTTTTAAAAAGTAAAATACCTTTCACCTAAGCAATCTTGTTCCATTTGCCTGACTCTAATGGAATGCAGAGTCAACATTATGATTGAACCGCGGGAAGTCCGTGGCCAGTGAGATAACCAAAAAGAAAAATCATTTTTGCAGGAGCTATGTAATTTCTGCAGCTACCAACTGTGGTTCACATATCTTAACTCAAGCATTAGCATCTAGATGACAAAGAGACATGCTATTCAGAATGGCATATCCAAAAGGGCAATGGAGAACTTGTTTTAGCATATTTTGTGACTTTGAATAAACTAATCTTTAGTATTGGGCACACTTAATTTCCATAGGTGGGCATACGCTGATTTGTTCATATGGGAAAAACTAGTATTAGTTAAGATCTATATTGTATTTACAAATTGAAAGAATGAATGAATTTTTATAAATTGCTTTTGTTTTTCTGCTATTTACCTGGAGCTCTTCTTGTATAATATGCATAATTTGTAGAACAACATTGTCTAAAATTGAAGGACTTTGGTTAATGATAAGTAAGTAGAATAAGAATATGGTAAATCTTTCATGAGACAATTTAAAAAATACTTGGGGAAGCCTCATTACATTATATGAATAATTTAAATGTAGTTTTAAATGTAGATTTAAATGTAGATTTTTTTTCTTTAAAACTTGTACCTATAACCTATAAGTATCCTAGGTTATAAGTGGATCTTGCACAATAGATGAATGCTGAAGATTAAAAACAAACAAACTCTAGAATGTAGCTCTTCCCTTCCTTGCCTCCATTTTTCTTCCTGTTTATTGTTGAAATAGGCTCTTGGTGTAATTTTAAAAAAATCACGGGATTCTTGTCTTCTAGGGTAAATTCACAACAAGAATAAATTTAATCTTCTCCAGCACTATTTTAACTTGCCTTTTGCTAAATCAAATTCAGAAAACAAACACTCTTGAATAGAATTTGAGGAAAACTGACATAAAATTATATACTGACTACTTAGAAAAATCTCTTCTCTAAAGTTAAATTATACTACAAAAAAGAACTTTACATATGCTTTTCATGTTTTTGCATGATGTGTAGAAATTATTGCATGGACCCTAATTATAGGATTGCAGGGCATTTCTTGGCGGTAAAGAGTAACATTTGTAAAAATAGACCAAACTCATTTAGTCACTCCCAATACCTGGAAAGAGACTTAGTCTGACTATTCCAATCGTTTTTGAAATAAGTTCCAACATATAGTTTGTTTAGACAGAAAAGGATTATACCTTGGAATGTATGGCAAAATCAGGGCAAACTGTATATATACAAAATGGCCACTACTACTTAACAATGTTGTACGAGGATCAAATGGAATCATTTCCAAGTTTCTCTCTTCCCATGCCTTCAGTGAAACTTGGATACGTTCCCACCTGGCTGCTCATCTGCATGTCTTGGCTCACCTCCTCTAGAGCAATCCATTCTGTTGCCTGAATTTTCTCTTTCCTTAAAAGTCCTTTCCCTTCTCCTTCAGGTCAGAGTCACAGCTTTTTGGAGAAGCTGTCTCAAGTGATTTCTTTTTCTCTGTGCCCCTATAGCACATTATTTATATCCTAAAGTTGGCATTTGATTTAATGTTATATAAATGATTTTTGGTTAGTAAACCCCTAATATACAAGAACCTCAAGGCATCAAGACAAAATATTGTGTATATATTACCATTTCAAGTATGTATAGAAAAATGCCAAAAAAAAAAAAAAAGGATTTGACGGAAATAGGTAAAAATGTTATTAATTTGTTTCCATATTACGACTGATGTAATTTTTTGTTGATGTTTGTGTATGTGTGTGTACAGTTTTTTACAATGAGCATATATATTCA
>JAQZBX010111703.1:0-10252 GCA_029593785.1 Cabassous unicinctus
CTCCCCCTCCCCACCCCCCACCCCCGTTATTTGCGCTTGCACTGCTCTCTGTTCATCTTCTTTTTAGGAGGCATCGGGAACCGAACCTGAGACTTCCCATGTGGGAGATAGGCATCCAATCACTTGAGCCACCTCCCTGCTTGTTTGTCTCTCATTTTGTTTCCTCTCTGTGTCTCTTCATTGTATCACCTCGCTATGTCATCTTGTTGCATCAGCTTGCCGCACCAGCCCGTTGCGTCAGCTTGCTGTCTTGCTCATCTTCTTTAGGAAGCAATGGGAACTCAACCTGGGACCTCCCATGTGGTAGGTGGGCACCCAACTGCTTGAGCCGCACCTGCTTCCTAGCCAATGTTTTGAAGATACTGCTTTTCCCAGTTTCCCACTGCCAAACTACTGCCCTTTCAGAACTGCAAGTATGAGCCTATCTACTGCCACAGTAGGCACCCATTGATCTAGACCCCAGGCTTAAGAGGTGCTGTCAGTAAGCAGCTTGTTGGCTTAAAAATTCCAGCACCTTGCCTGGAGCCCAAGCAATGATTTGAGGGAAACTGGACTGTAGTCTGCAGTTAGAGGAACTCAAATCTAGGAGGACATTTCAGAAGAAATTTCAAGGCATTTCTTATACAATCTAGCTGTTCAAATTAGATTACAATTCAGCCTTTCTACTGTCTTCAAATAAAGTTTTTAATCTTCAAAAAAATATATATCTAAAGAAACATGTATCATACAATAAGCTTGAAGTCTAAAACAGTGACCATAGAGCCCACTTCTGATTTTTGGAAAAGCCATACTCCAAGGCCTGGTCCCTTCTTCCCCCTAAAAGAACACAGATGTCAAAGATCAACTGTACTGAATCAGTGGCATCTCGGTAGGTTCTGATAGAAATAGCCAGGCCTACACTGTTACCAGTTGACTACCTTCAAGAGTTCTTTAAGGATCAGAGGACTGTTAAGCGATAGGTTCCCTGGGACTTGTTTCTTTCATCTACTACATCTTGGGCTTGGATGTGATAATGACGCATCACTGACCTGTGCCTGTGGTCCAAGACAAAGATCACAGCTGTGAATCCTCTTTAGGCAGGGCTGACTTATCCATTAGGTCATGAAGTAAGCACAGTGCTTACAACCCACAATACTTTCAGGGGCCCACAAAAATGTTTTAATTTCTTTTAAAAGAGGAAAAATGAAAATAAATGTAATCCAGTTTGAATTATAATTTTCTTTATACTAGCATATTCATGAAATAGAAATTTTGTAGGGGATTGAGTGAGAAGTACATCTTCTGAGATGGTAAGAAGTTCTATGAAGGTCCTAGGGTTGATTTCCTATTCAGCATCTCAGCTTTCCCCACTCTTATTTTCCATAGGTCTATTGTCATTGCAGAAAATTTGAAATTATAGGTAGTCAAATTAATCATTCTTTTTCATTATGATTTTTAGGTTTTCTCCATGTATTCTTTTAGTATTTTTACAGTTTTATCTTTTATGTTTAAATTACCACCCATTTTGAATTTAATTTGGCATAATCTTCTATAGAAGGTTTTGGAAACTAAGGTTAGGGTATTTGGTTTTGGTAGGAATATTTTAGGAAAACCAACAAATTGGATGGCCAGAAAAACAAATGCACCCCAGATTTCAGCATTAATCTGGAGTGTGAAGATGTTTTGAAAATTGTCCCTTAGGAGATTTGTTCTTAGAGACACTTGGATCCATTCTTTAGAAAACTGACAAGCCTGCATGATGTAGCAATGATGGATTCAGGCTATTATACATTTTGTCATAACCTATAAAATTGTATGGGGCAGAGTGTAAACTATAATATAAACTATAGTCCATGGTTAGTAGCGATGCTTCAATATGTGTTAATCAATGTAACAAATGTACCACACTAATGAAGGATGTTGTTAATGTGGGAAAGTGTGGGAGGGGGAGGGGGTGGGGTATATGGGAATCCCCTATATTTTTATGTAACATTTATGTACTCTAAGACTTCTTTAAAAAGAAAAAGAAAATTGACAAGATATGTAATCATTCTATCAGATAGTTGTAATGGTATTGGCTGGGATCACTGATGGCATGTACTCAGGCAGGAGGTAAATCTTCCCAGTTTGCCCTGGACTGAGAGGTTGCCAAGATGCATGACTTTCAGTGCTAAAACCAGGAAAGTCCCCACAAACCTTAATGAGCTGGTCACCTTATTTAATACTTTGGTACCTCTGTCTAATCATATGAGTGATCCCTCACCCATTGCAGAGTCTGTATTCTCTAGTTCCACCTAACTTTCCCCCTCAATAAGAAATTTTATAATTCCCTACTCATTGTTACCCCTTGTGAATAATTGTACTTCTTATCAAGGAGAAAATTATGTCCATTGATTATTCAGAGAACATGAATATGGCTCTGTTGCCATCTGGTACATCTCTCATTGTAGGGATCATGAAAGAGAAAATGAGATTAGGGTCCTAAATTTCACAGACCCAGGGAACTGCCAGGAAGAAAGCCATCTGAAAAAAATAACAAATGCACCAATATTTAATATTGACATAAAGACAATAACTTCATGGCTATATTTAGTGTAAATCATACATACACAAAACAAGTGAGGGGTTTTTCATTCCAGCTATCTACAGGCATCATTTTAAGAAAAGTAGAGATGAAATTGTTCCCAATCATGAAATCCAAGTTGAGATAACATTTTTGACTTAAAGAAGCAGCATGCTAGAATGAAAAGAGCACTAGAGAGGAATCAGGAAATCTGGATTCTAAGCTATGTTTGTCACTGAATGGCCATGAGATACTGGGAAATTCCTTAATGGATAGGGGCCCCAGTTTCCTCTGAATGGGAGGCTTAAGTATGAAATCTCACAATTCAGGAAAGAAGAAAAAATATATTATTAACCATTTTCTGAGTGTGGAATGGTTAAAGCAGGGTCAGAATTTTCATTGAGTGTTCACAAAGTTACGTGCTCATCTATTCACCATCCTTTGTTTTGTTTTTTTCTTTTTTTAAAAAATGATATACTTAATTTATTGAGGTATATCATTCATACATTAACATACATAAACAATAAGTGTTCAGTAAACATTGTGAACATACAAAACAAACAGGGCTCCCACACATCACCCCACCACAAATACTTTGCATTGTTATGAAACATTTGTTAACAAATTATGAAAAAGCACCGTCAAAGTATTACTACTAACTATAATCTGTATTTTACTTTCCTATACTTTTTTTTTTGGATTCATATATTTATTTACTTTTATTCATTTTTACCCCCCCACCCCCCGTTTTTGCTGCTTTTGTGTCCATTCGCTGGGCAACTCTCTGTGACTGTTTCCTGCCCTCTCTTCTCATCCTTCTGTCTTCACTAGGATTTGATCCTCGGAACCTCCGATGTGGGAGAGAGGCATCCTGCCGCCTGTGCCACCTTAGTTCCTGATTTTTCGGCACATCTCGTCTTGGCTCTCCCTTGTGTCACTCTCCTGTTACGTCATCATCTTGCTGCGTGGCTCGCGGGGCCTGGCAGCGCACCCGTGTGGGGGACCTGGGGGGCTCACCCACTTGTGGGGCCTGACGGCACACCTGCACATGGGGCCTGGTGGCCTGCACCCCTTCTATATTTTTCTTTTTTTTTAATTTTTACTGGGAGGTCCCGGGATAGACGCCCAACCATTTGAGCCACATCCGTCCCCCTGCTATATTTCTTAAGGTTGACCAAAGATACCTAGAGTTATAGTCATTTCCCATACAGGATGGTCATATAATAAATCAGGCTTAGTTTATCACCAGCATTCTAAAAACCAGACCTAGGGAGAAAAACTAGGACTGGGGACACATGCATGGTTTCTAATATAGCGAATGTTTAGCCTACCCTGATTGTCACAAAATGAGGACAGCGAGAATATTCGCATCATCCTTTGTTTTTTTGAGGAAGAGAATATGTAAGAAATTAGAGTAAAGAGATCTAAAATGTCCAGAGGTTGACCTTGATGTTGAAAAGCAGGGTGAGAAAAAGGAAGCCTATGACAATCAGGATGATCACATATTTTCCAATTTTATGTCCTTGAAATCCATAATTCTCTTTATATTTAGTGTCTGGGAGAGACAAAGAGGAGATGTGCTAATTTTAACACATGAGGTGTGCTCACTTCCCTCACTTTACTTATTGAATTTAGAAAATTTGCTGCTTTTAAAAACCACAAATGATTCCTTTACTTTTCTCAAAGATTTGAGTGTATAAAGACTATATTACTTGAGGCAATAGAGGTGAGGCTTGAGCCTATATGAATAAAAGATAATGTTGTAATCAAACTTACAGTAAAATTAATGACATATATTTGATGATATATTTACGGATGGGCTGCATGGTAACCAGGCATATGTATAAGCAGTTTACTAAATTGACTAATTTATTGCTTTTATGTCTAATGCGAACTGTTTTCAAAATGTCTGCCAATTTACATTTCCCACTTCTCAGAACATTGTCCTCCTTCTTCCTTTTTCATTCAAAGATCACAAGGATGAACTCCCATGGTCTATGTCTGACTACTTGACCCCATCTGGCTTGGGGTGGGCATCTAAGCCAGTTGAGTTAATCAGATTCTCTCTACTAGAAATTTGAATTTGGAGTGTACTAGAGTCAGTCTCTATGTGACTAGAACTAGAAGGTGTAAGCTGTGGGCATTATGGGCAGTCCTAATGATTAGGAAAAGCATTCTCCAGAGAGTAAGAACTGAGGAGATGTGTGGAGAGAGGGTGAGATAGATAGGGAATACTGGTTCTAGTTTTTCCTGAGATTAGGCTGCATTTCTATACTCTTGATCTCTATGAGATACCCCTTTATCTTGATAATAATTTTCCATTTTTGCTTAAACTTAAAACAGGCTTGGTAAGATGCTTGTTTTCTGACACTTGTGCCCAAAAAGTCCTAATGCTTTCCTCTTGAGGTCAGGAACAATGCAATGATGCCTGCATTTACCCCTGCTATTCAACATTATACTGGAAATCCTTGCCAGAGCAATTAGGCAAGAAAAAATAAAAGGCATCTGAAAATTATCTCTAGTCCCAGATGACATGATCTTTTGTATAGAAAATCCCAAAGAATTTACAAGAAAATGACTTTAATAAATACTGCAAAGTTACAGGCTACAAGATTAACACACAAAAATCAGTGGTGTTTCTATATACCAGCAAAGAATATTCTGAAATGAAATTTTAAAAATTTCCCATTGTAAAATTTTGTAGTTACTGTGGAAATAAGTTTGGTGGTTCCTCAGAAAGTTAAACAGAGAGTAAGTAACCCATGACCTGGAGTATATTCATTTACTGAAAAAACCTTTCCATCACCTTTCTATATTCACTCAAAATGATTTGGACTCTTTTGGGACTGATGGGACAAGTGTGTATGTATTGGGTCTAGAGAGAGTAATTTTCTTACATAGTTGACTTGACTTTATGAATAAAAGAATAAGATCAATTAACTTGGTGGTCAAGACTTTCTTGCTCCACCTCCCTACTTTATGGTGCTAGGTCAGCTCTATACTTTCAGAACATTCAATAAATAAATAGCCCATTTTACTAGCAGATGAACTGAGAGCCAAGTACTAGGTACCAATAGCAGTCTTTATAAAGAGTAAAAATAGAAAAGAAACTGGACTGAAGGAGTCCAGAAAAGCAGGGTTTATAAGTCTCTTGGGACTGTGCACAGTGAATGTGGGTTTGGAGCAACATTAACAGTCTATTATATTTCTATTGTTTTATTTCCCTTTTATTCTTTAAGATATTCACAATGTGAGAGATGATTGTAGCTTCAAGGACAGTCATGGTTTGAAGAGAACAGAATGTCTCTTAGCAGCCCTATGTTGTACACATTTGGTTTCCTATGACCAGTCAGGCATGTAGTGGAGCTGTTAGGAGCATGGGCATTGG
This sequence comes from Cabassous unicinctus, assembly GCA_029593785.1. Lineage (NCBI taxonomy): Eukaryota > Metazoa > Chordata > Mammalia > Cingulata > Chlamyphoridae > Cabassous > Cabassous unicinctus. The sequence goes on from JAQZBX010111703.1 coordinate 5,931, forward strand.
GCCATACTGCTTAGGTCCAAATCCTAACTCTACCATTTTCACTGACTATAAGATCTTGGGAAAGCTTTTTCAGTTTCTCTGCTTCAGTTTCTGCATCTGTGAAATATTATGAAAAATAAGGAAAATAATTACCTAGACATCACAAGGTAGTTGTGAGGATTAACATGTATATAGCCTTTAGAACAGGGAATGGCTCATAGAAAACAGTCAGTAAATGTTAACTATTGGTGATGGTTCAAATCCTAAGGGTACCACAACCCCACTACTTCTATGTAAACATCCCAAGGATCACCTTTTTGATAGCAACACAGGAGTCAGGGGAACACACCTTTTAAGGTACCAAAGGACTTTACAGAGATTTCTCCAAGTTAGGGAACCAACTTATATGCTGAAAATGTCATCTGTAGACATTTTAGACATTCTTTAAAAACACCCTCTTAAAAAAATCCTTTTGGAGAAAAAAAGGGATTAGTTACTACAAAGGACAAGGGAGGAGCACATAATACTCACTATTCATCTCATAATCTTAAGAGGAATTAGTAGTTCAGTATTCCTGGGTTCAAATCCACTGATGGGCTTTTCCAGATTGTGAATGAGAACCAGAAAGAATATACTGACTATTATTTTGTTGACTCTACCTGAATCCATCACTAGGATAAAAGGTTTATAAATTAATTTCCACTGCAGATAACATGTCTGAACTTAGCACATCACAAAGTTCTAAATGATTTTTGAAAATCTTCACTTAGGCACCAATAAACTTTCCCTGTGATGAGCTTCAGAGTTTTAAGAGAACCTCCAGTCCAGTGTGTTTGAGAGATTATATACTACTCGTTGTGAAGAGGAAAGGTATCCAATTCTTCAGTTCCTGGGTCCAAAGGAAACCTGTCCCTGCTTGTGAGCAAGTCAGGTGGCATATGTAGGTAGGAGGGCTCACTGTCATGGATGTGATATGGGATATTGCTGAATTTTTCAGTCCATTGCACTACTCTGAAAAATTATAGTCGAGATAGATGTAAAGATGGTTAGTAGTTAAAGGGTTTGGGATCCACAGAATCCAGAGGTCAAATGTTTATGTAAAAAGACCTTAATTATTTTCTAGGTCTAAAGACCTATTTTTCCCATAAATGAATATCCTTATTCTTAGGGAATGTATGTGGAAGTATTAAGAGATTAAGGAACATGATCTATACAACCTACTCTCAAACGTTTAGAAAACAAATGGACTGATAGATAAGGGCTGGCTACCTAGATTGATAGATAGACGGGTAGATAGAATAATGTAGCAAATGTGGCAAAATGCACAAATGGGTGGGTCTGGGTATCTGGGTGGGTATGTTGAAATTTTCTATATGGGTTTTGTATTATTTTTGCAGCTATCCTATAAGTTTGAAATTATTTCAAAATACAAAGTTTAAGAATGGAGAAAAATCCAACCAAAACTACTTACAAAGAAAAAGGGGAAGGGGACATCACTGTGCTTCTGATATCTGAATTCAGACTTATCTTGGAACCAGGACCAAATGGAAGTAGCGGAGGTTTGGCATACTTCCTCACATGGACATTGTAACATTTGCAACAAGAGAATTGTCACTAGATGCAAGTACTCATATAGAGTAAAGTGATGAAAGGATACACAACAAATGTTAACAGTGGTTATTCCTGGGATTATTGGGAAATCTCATTTTTTCTTGGTGCTTTATTTTTCCAAAATTTCTATAATGGATACAAATACCTTTTGTAATGAAAATTTTTTTTTCAAAAGTAAAAACAAAATGACCCTTATTACACTCCTGGAAAATTTTCCTAAGGAAATTATCTAAAATATAGAAAAGCTTTATAAATAGAAATCTTTGCTACATCTTTTATTACAGGTAAAACATTGGAAATAATCTAGATTAACAATAACAATTAGCTGAACTATGGCATATCTATGCAATAAATATTATGTAGCTATAAAATGATTTATTTATACAGAGTTTGTGATAGCATGGGTAAATACATATATTATGCAAAGTGTAGTAGGCAGAATTCTAAGATGGCCCAAAAGATTCCCACACCCTAATATACGTATCTTGTATAATCCCATCCCTTTGTATGTGGGTGGGACTGTCAATGTGGTAGATTTCACTCCCATGACCAGGTTACATTATATGACAAAGGGCAGGAGATTTTGCAGCTGTAATTAAGGTTCCAAATCAGTTGACTTTGTGTTTATCAAAAGGGAGGGTATCCTGGGTGAGCCCTTAAAAGGGACTGGACCCTTCCTGAAAATAGATTTGATGACAGAGATTCTCTAGCTGTCCTTGAGGAAGCAAACTGCCGTGTTCGAGAGAGGGCCACGTGGGAGGAACAGTGGCAGCTTCTAGGAGCTGAAAACAGCCCCTATCTGACTACCTGCAAGAAAGCAGGAGCTCAGTCCTACACTGCAAGGAACACTTCTGCCAACAACTAGTGAATTTAGAAGAGGATCTTGAGCCTAGAAGAGGTTGCAGCCCTGGGCAACGCCTTGATTTCACCCTAAGCAGAGGACCCAGATAAGTGCCCAAATTACTGACCCATGGAATTTGGGAGTTAATCAATTTATGTTGTTTTAAGCTCCTAAATCTGTGATAATTTGTTACACAGTGATCGAAAACTAATACACAAAAGAAAATAGTATGTTGTATATATAAAGGTTTCATTAATATGAAATAATGCTTAGATAAAAGACTGGAAAATATATTAAATTCTTTCAAGTAGCTCTCTCTAGTAAGTGGGATTAAGAATAATTTTTTCTCTCTTTACTTTTAGAAATTTTCCAGTTGTCTATGGGACTTGGAAAACTAGGTTATAGAAGGTTCCTGGACATTCAGAAGATAGCAGTAAGGAAACTTGGGGTATCCAAGAGCTTTCACAGAACTTTAAACCCATGAAATCGCTCTTAGAATATAATCTAAACTCTTTATCCTAACCCACAAGTCCTTTCAAGGTCTGGCCCCTGTCCACCTCTCTGGATTATTTTCAAACAATGCATCAGACACAAGTCCTAGAACATGCAAAGCTCATTCCTGCTTTAAGATCTTTTCACCATCTGTTTCATCAGCCTGAAATAGCCTTCTACCAAATCTTCATGTGACTGGCTGCTGCTTTTAATTCAGGTCTCCGTTTAAATGTCATATCAAAGAGGGCACCTAAAGTAAAATAATCCTCAGTCACTATTGGGTAAACCTCTTTATTATTGTTATTTTTTATCACAGTGATCATTACTTGATATTTTATCATAGCACTTATCTTGTATTTTCTTTTTCTCTATTATATAGGGGACTTATCTTTCTTGTTTAAAAGCTGTATTTTTTGTGTCTGGCAGAGGATAGGAACTCAATAAATGTTACATATGTGGAAAAAAAAAACAGATGTCAGACACACCTATAACTTATTGAATACCTACATTATTCAAGGCAATGTCTTTAAAACTTGCCTCCCAGAATTATTTCTTTAGTCACTGAACCAGCTGGATCCCTACATTCAAAAGGAACATCAGAGAAGATTTTCATGGAGGAAATGCCTTCAAAGCACCCAAATATAGATTCTATAGCATATGTGTTTGAGAAATGGGAGGTGGGGCTAAGGGAACTGCAACTTTTTCATTCTCTAAAAGAATCTGACTTCCCTGGCCTGAACTAGAAGAGTGACAAAAAATGGAGTTACAAGTATGGACTTTCAAAGACACTTAGCTACCTTCTTAAAAATATGCCCATCCTAATCCTATGCTTCCTTACTTGCTCGCTAGTAATACCAGGATAAGAGCTGATTTTATGGGAGAAGGCCAGCCATAAGACTTTCACTGACTGGTAATATCAATCATGTAGATCAAGAGAAAGCTAAAAATGCCCTTAAGGAAGTTGACTGCAAGTCTGATGTCAGAGGCAGCACAACTGGAAAACAAAGCTCATTTGGTATGTAAAGGAAATAGTGGGCCAGCCCAGCAGCATTGACATCATAAAGGTATCTGCCTAGTGGTTGACCTTCAAAGAACACTTCCACTACAGATATAGAAGACTACCTAGGAGCCTGAAGACCAAGCACAGAGATAAGTACTGGTTGGCTGGGCGAGGAGGGTCAGAAGGCAGGTGGAGGGGTGGGCAGGAGAGTTAGAAATCAGCTTGCCAGAGAGATGTAACTAGCTAGCTCTGCCTTTTAAAACCCTAGTTCACTGGCATCAATGTGAGCCACTTGCATCCATTCACACGGAAAGAAAGTGCAAAGAAACGAACAAACCTTTCTCCACCTCCTTTTACTCCACTCCCTCTCTCCTTTTGTATTTTTTTTTTATTTGTAAA
>JAQZBX010111704.1:0-10259 GCA_029593785.1 Cabassous unicinctus
TTTGAGTTCTTTTATGCTGTCAGTTAATTCTAGGGAGAGATTGTGGTAGACAAGCTGGGCTTGGTATAAATTGCCAACCCCAGTTTTCTCAGGGCAGTGGTTATACTTAGGATAGCTAGGAGAGGTATAAAAAGAGGCACTGCCCTGGACATAAACTCAAAGACAGTACAGGCAACAACATGACAAGCATATGGCAAGCAAATTAAAGACAGTACTTAAGAGAGCTATTCCTTTATCTTATAGGCATGTTCATTAACTACTTATAAAATGAATCAAGTTTACCAAGTCTTTTTACATGTTCAGTATCCTTCTGCATATGATCTAGAATAGAAGAGATATTATCATACTCATTAGGTATATAGGTACAGTACTTAATACTAGTTAATGCACAAGATCCTCTTTGAACTGCTGTTAATAGTTCTAAGCTCCAGGTTTGCAATACCATACATGTTATCTCTCCATGGGAGAAGGCCATAATGCCCATTGTGTTTAAGTTCAACTCACATCACTCTGGTAATCATTGCTCCCCTTGATATGTCCTTCACACAGCCAGCATGCTGCAGCACTGTTAATCCTAGAGAGACACTAGGAAGGTAAGGATCCAGTGTTTCATCAGCCTCGTGTATAGTGCTCTTTGGCACTATGAAACAGAGCCAGTCTTGAGGCAATATCCATTGTACATCTGGCCATATTGAGCCATTGCTGGCTGCTGCAGGAGTCTGAAACTGCAATATACTCTCCATCCACTTCAGGAGAATAACCAGAGATATAGTCGATACTTTAATTGTTTTAGGGGTCAGTGACCGACCTAGCCAATAACTCAAATGGAGAGGCACCATGCAGGGTATTTGGGCCTGGCTTGAATGCACAAGATAGTTTGACAATACTGAAGTCTATCTCTTTTTTTAATCTTTATACACTTTCTAAACACTTCCAATGCAATGTATACATATCAAATGAATGTAACTATTTTAGTACTTCACCTTTCTACCTCTACACCTTTGCCACGATTGCATTAATTAACAGGCATTTTACTTTAGCAGCACAGGAAAAACTACTTTCTCCATTATTTTATGAAAACCCAAGATTCCCAATGGAATCAAGGTTATCTTTCTTTACCACCACTTTAATATGCAGATTGAGGTGGCCTCTGACAGGTTTCCTTGTTATGAAGTTACTTTTTTTTTTTTTTTTTTGAAGTTACTTTTTGTTAATATCAATTTAAGTTTCTAATTAATAATGGCTTACTGGGATTAGTCATTTAAATGTTTCAGTTTAGAAGATGCTTTTATAAACTCCTTATAAGTTAACTATAACTACATAGACTGGTTACTTTACCTTAAAATAAGCTTATTAAATTACAGTTAGCAACCAATGAAATTGACTTTATCCATTTAAGAGAAGGCAGATCTACATTTCTTTCTTTAACTTAATTTCATGAGACATGAACTTACAACTTCCATCATCTTAAAGATTTAATACATATAATGTTGATTTATTTTTTTAGTATCCTATAAACTTAGGGAGATTGTATCTAAGCTAAATAAAATTGCAACTGTGAATAGTCTTAAAAGCATACTGACTGCTAGGCTCTGGAATAATTATAATTGTTTACTTTGTTTTAAAAGATCTTTCCATAGCTTTCGAGGACTTTTCCTTTACTTACTAAAATCTAGTAATAGAATTATCAGCCACCCTTATTTTGATGCTGTTAAAAGGTTTAAATTGGGGAATTACAGGACAAATTATGATTCTTAATTCCCCAGCCTAGAAGATAGAGTTTTAATGTGTCACACTTTGTCCTTTCCCCCTGAAGCACTTGTAAAGAGAAGGCCCTGGGAGCTGGGTAGGTCAAAGAGCTTAGGAAAAACTTTTTCCCTTTCCCAATAGTTTGTATATCCAAATTTCTATATGACCTTTCCATTCTGCTTAGCCTAATTTGGGCTCCAGGAACCCTTATTCACATATATGCACATATTTAATTTTACAATTTGAATAGGGCTCTTTTAAGAATTTCCATTTGTTAAATTGATATTACCATTCTGATGTATGAAGATATACACTGAGCAAACAGGCAGACACAAATAGAGAGTCAGACACAGAAACACATAACTCATTGTTACTTATAATTTTCATTCTCTTACAAAATAAGTTTGACTGTAAGATAACATCTAAAAGATCTCTTTGAAGACTATTTCTAATTACTCTGAACTGTGGCCATGCAGTTTTGCACAAGAATTTCATTCTTTAATTATTGGCTTATAACCAAAATGTCCCTCATGCTTTAAAATACAATTTTCTTTTACTTCAGAACATTGCTTATTTCCCATTTTTACTTTGGCAGACCTTGGATGGTCACTAATTCCAGTATATACTCACTGAGGTCATTGAAGCCTCAAGAAAACTGGTTTCATGAATTGCTGCTTTGAGGAACCTCATCACTCGAGGTGGGAGGCCTTCACCACTCCCTAGTCCTCAGAAATAACAGGACTCTGGGGGCCGCTGGACTGGAAGAGTGGACACTCAACCCTGAGGGTCGAGAATTCCACCAAGCAGCAATTTAGTCTACATCTGGAGTCATGAGAGAAAGCAGGGTTATTAATACCAGTGGAAGGACAAGAAACAGGGTTGTGCCTCATGTTTGCCTTCCCCTGAGCCATAGAGGGCAGAAGTTGCCATGGATACAAACAGGGAGAATAGAGTAGTTACCATTACAAAGGTGAGGCCAGTCCTGAAATAACCATAAGCAAAGGCAAACTCAGTTTAGAATTACTATTACTATAGTAGGTTCTAGGCTAAATCTACCCACTTATAGCAATTTTGATATTATCTTTCTGCTGTTGTATAATAAAAAATCATCTATATAATGATCTTAACTCTTAGTTACATTTTCTAGTAAGTTTTTACTTTAAAGCAAATTGGGCTCTTTAGTCTACTAACTAAGCAACTAAAATGATTTTATTAGTAACAATGTTGCTAAGTTTTCCTGCTTTTCCAGCAGTTGAACTAATTCCATGTGATTTCTCTTATACATCAAATCCAGTTGCAAGATAGTATTGATATTTAAAGACTCATTTTTAGGTTACCTTTCACCATTATCCAATTTGTAACAGGTAAGCCCCAAATCTGATTTCCTAGGCATGAGCAGACTGACAAAGTTAGACACAGATTTAAAAGTTAAACACACATATATGCATATATATTTATATATTGTTTTACAAATATTGGTTTGTATTGTGAAAAATTTGATTTTTACCCACAATAAAAAAAATGAAGAAAATTTAAAAAATAAATAAATAAATAAAAGTTAAACACAGGGAAGCAGATGTGGCTCAAGTACTTGGGCACCTGCCTATCACATGGAAGGTCCCGGTTTGGTTCCCTGTGCCTCCTAAAGAAGATGAGCTGATGCAACAAGGAGACACAATGAGGAAACACAATGAGAGACACAACAAGCAGGGAGCAGAGGTGGCTCAAGCGATTGGGCACCTCCCTCCCACATGGGAGGTCCTGGGTTCATTTCCTGGTTCCTCCTAAAAAGATGAGCAGACACAGAGAGCACACAATGAAAAGACAAAGAGAGCAAACAGCGAGCCCAAACAACGAGGGTGGGGGGAGAGAAATAAATAAATAAATCTTTAAAAAAAAGTTAAACACAAAGTTAAGCACAGATTAGAACAGAAGAGAGAATTCATACCTTTAGCATAGAGAAAAACCTGACAGACGCCATTTTCTAGGAACTTTGTAATCTTAGTTGATGGCATATGAGGAGGTTCCTTATTTTACAGGAGAGAGGTTTAGTAAACAGACTAGAGCTTGATTTCCCATTCACTCCCCTTATTAGGCACGAATGAGTTTAGAAAGGTCCAAAGTGAAAAAAAAAAAAAAACCTTGAATAAAAGGGGGAAAAGGTAAAGACAAATGAGTTCATGTGGCTCAGAGACTTCAAAGAGAGTCGGGAGGTCATCCCAGAGGTAACGCTTATGCACACCTCAGTAGGATCTCATAGAACACTAAAGTGGATATCACCCCACACAGAGGGGCTCCTGAGGGCTCTGGAAACACACAGGTCCTATATAAGGGGGGATAGCCCCAGAGATTGACGCCTTATCAATGGGCTCTACTTTGGAATCTGTGCTCCTGAGAGTGACAGAGTTGGACTCAAATAAGTCCTCCCTGCACATGGTCCATCTGTCCTTTCTATTCAAACCTATATGTGAGGCTGGAGTTTGTAATGTACTTCCAGAGACTGGAGCCTCTGGCCTGCCTATGTGCCAGCTGTGCCTGGAATCTCGGTGGAGCTGCAACTCCTACTCTACAGCTCAATGGACTCACTCAAGTCACCTGGTGAGGAGACGATGATGGACAACGGCCATCCCAGGGAATGCAGAGAGACTGCAGCTGAAGGCAGGATAATCCCATCCACCGTATCCATGGGATATAAGCCCACTCTCACTTGAAGGTGGAGTGGACATCACCATTCCAGTCCCCTCAGGATTGGGGGAAGAGCTATGGACTAGAGTGGACTTAATGGTATTCTGTTGTAGACATATTGTGATTCAAGCAATGGAAGAAATTATAACAGTGAGGTGTAGCCAGTGGCCACTGGATGCTTTTGGGGCAGGGAAGGGAAGGGCAGTTGTAATACAGGGGCTTTTTCAGGACTTGGGGGTTGTCCTGAGTGACGTCGTGGTGACGGATATAGGCCATTTTACATCAGCATATACCATGCAGGACTGTGTGGGAGAGAGTGTGGTCTACGATGTGAACTGTGGTCTATGCTTAGTGGCAAAGCCCCAGGATGTGTATATCCATTGCAGGTGATGTGCCACACTAATGAAAGATGTTTATGTGGGATGTTATGGGAGGTAAGGGAGGTGGGGAACAAGGGAATCCCTGTAATTTTTGTGTAACATTTATGTAATCTAAGCATCTTTTAAAATATATATGAAAAAAAATAACGTTTATGTAAGCAAATGCATATATACGCACATATATTTATATATCATTTTACAAATATTGGTTTGTATTGTGAAAATTTTGATTTTTACCCAAAAAAAAAAATAAAAAATAAAAAATAAAAAAAAAGAATCATAAAAAAAAAAGAAAAGAAAAGAAAAGAAAGGTCCAGAGTGCAGGCTAGGACCCAGTAATTGACTCCTATGTTAAAAGGTGAGCCTGTTTCTGGACCTTATGCCTGCAGCTCCTTACCCTCTCCATCTTGGTGGTTGTTGAAAACCAAGAAGGCTGTTTCTAAAAGGGAGTTAATGGAAGTTTGAGAGCCCAGGGAAAGTTTCTGCAGCTTTCGATGGATATCTGAGGCAGACTGGCTGGATTTCTAGGCTCTGCCTCTGAGTAATTTCCCTGAGCTTATTTAAAATTGACAGGTTTTGGTAATGCATTTCCTCAACTCTCTAAGAAGACATGACCATGTAGTCTCTGGCCCTCAAATCTACCTGTCCCCTCCTTTTCTCTTACACAGGTTTAACTGGAATTCAGGGTCCCATGCAGAGGATACTCCTGGCCATACTGCGACCACATAGACCATCAGTAGGCAGGTTGTCCCCATTCCTGAGAAGACACCCCTATGGGGCATCTGCCGGAATGATAGAGACCACACCCATTATTCTAGGAAAATGAAAGAGTTTGTCAGCTGATCTGGTGTCCCAGACTCTGAGTCTGACTAAACGTTTACCCTCCAAACCGAACCTCTCAAAATACTTGTCCCTCTAAGAAGTTAAGGGGCGCCGACAGCTCAGGGGTCGTGTAGGCTTTGGGAGACGTTTGGAGCTGCTGCTCTGGTCTCAGCATCCTGAGAATTCATAGCTGTGCCATTGGGCTTCCCCAAGGCTGAACTAGGACTTGGGAGATACCCGGACCAGGGTTTCAGATCAAAGCTGCCAAACCGGGTTTGTGGGAGATGTTTGGAGCTGTTACACTCCAACTGAAGCCCCCAAAATACATGATTCTTCCTAGGAAAGGGGTTGGCTTGCCTATTAAGCAGCCTTATTTTATGGCCACTGCCTGGGAGTTTCACAGTTAAACCAGACATTAAAATCCATTAAGAGGTTAGAGATCAATTGTTCCAGCCTTGGGGGCCCTGAGGCAATGTCAGGGCTTCCCAGCGGCTGGGAAGGAAAAGGACCTCCTCACGCCAAGGGTGGAATCAAAGCTCCTAGCAAACGAATGTTCGGTTTCTAAGACATTCCAAAGCATTTACAAACCCAAAATGAAGAATGCAATGCAGCCCCCTGACCCGTAACACCCCCCCTGGGAAAGGGATTGGGGGTCACCCCAGGGCACCCACCTTGGCCCTGCCGGCTGCTGCTCTCCCACCCGGTCCCAGACCAGGCAGCCGGGTGGGGTCGGTAGGAAGGCGAACCAGTGAGGTGCGGATGCGCCGGGAGTTGCGTGCGTGAGGCTGGGCTCCCCAGAAGGAGCGCAAGCAGCCGGGTTTCTGCCGCCTCTGCTCCCACAGACGGAGGACGGTGGCCGCCAGTTCTGGGTATGGGGCCGGCTGCTAAAAAAGCCAGGACTGTAGAGTGGGGACGCCCCATCTAGATAGGAAAAGGCGGCGCCCCTGCCCCAAAATCCCGGCCAAGGACCCCCTGTCTCCGGGGACACTGATTCGCTCTCCCCGCCCTCTGCCCTCGTGCTCCCGGCCAGGGCCAGATCCAACGAGCTTGTGTGCACAGCGTGGACGTGGAGGGATCCTGCGCCAGGGCCCCTGCCCTCAGCCGGGGATTACGTCCTGTGGGGGCCAATCCAGGGACCCGTTTAAAATGGATAACCAAAAGAGGGCGCTAAATAGGCTATAATTCATTATTTAGACTCTCCAGTACTCGCCAGAGTTGGGGAGGGTTACCTCCCTCTAGAGCTCCTGGCTGGGCTTGCCATATGAAGTCAGGGGAAGTCAGGGATGATGGATTCTTCTAGGTTCTTGGCTATGTCACATAAAAGAATTTAAGAGCATGCCAGTTTAGGTAGGCCAACAGTTTATTAAGAAAATGGAAGAAGAAAAGAGAAATGGGAGAAAAGAGCAGATTACGCATCCCCAGGTGTAGTTGCAGGCTGCTCCAGGCAGAGAGAGAGAGATTTGGCTTGTGTGGTTGTCCGTCGCCCCCAGTCAGTTCTCCAGGGGGCCCAACGGTGAGGCCCCTTGAGGGTATCCAGGGCTTTCTTTCCCTTTACCCTGAACGAGATCTCATTCCAAATGGGGTTCTCATGGCCGGGTTCTCCCGGGTTCTTCCTTCTTGGTCCCTCAAGGAGGTTCCTGGCAGGGTTCCACGGCCATGTGTTTCACGGCCATGTTTTTCTGCCAGGTCTTAGACTATTCTTCCTTTTTCCTAAACTACCCTGCCTCAACCTGGCAGAAAACTCATATTTCTGCACTCGTAAGAGCAGTGATTGCCAAGTACAGCTCTCTGGGTCCTCTCTCTTTCCCTCTCTCTTTCTCTCTCTCTCTCTCTCTCTCTGACTGGTTCTAGACCATATTAAGTCTCTCCAGCATGATTTAGGCTCTAGTTCATGGTGCCTCCACCTTACCCCAGCAGGGACCACAAAACAAGCTCTTCAAGTTAAGCTTTGTGCTTGTGTGTTGCAGGTAATGGGAAATGTTCTCATAGCACAGAAAAAAAAAATTCTCCCTCAAAGAAGTAGCTTCACAAATCCTCTCCCCTTACCCCAAGCCCTTTTATATCCTTGATTCTGTTGTGTTTAATGATGATGCTCTTGTCTTCACAGACATCAGCGAATATATAGAAAACATCTTAAAATACAAAGAAATGAAAACAAGAAAACAAAAATTTTAAAATTAAAAAAGAAAACAGAAACAAAAACAAACCAAAGACAGAAAACATCTTGACAAACACAGCCCCAGATATTTGAAATGAGAGGGAAAATAAGGGGACCCATCCACGACCTCTAAGTTTCTCATTCTCTGCATTCTATTTCCTTTCCAGTTTTTTCTTTTCCTTTGCAATAAATAATTTTTTTCAATTTCACAGGTCCCAGGCCCAATATAAAGCATGACATTAAAACATCTCAAGGAAAATACTGAAAAAGCCTAAGAATGAGCTTACTCCTCTAAACACTACCAAGCCAGGAAGTGGACCAGGACCAGTCAGGGGCTTGACTGACATTGATGCTACAGAGCCCCAGAATCCTAGAGGTGTTTCATTTGTTGTCCAAACAGATACAATCCACTTTGCACACTCAGATAAAATGCCTCCTTGAGGGCCCAAACATCCCATGGCAGATGCACCTCAGATTTAACAGGACTGTGCTAATTCAAATAGTTGTGCCTTTCCGACCTCTCACACCTGGGAGTAGTAGACATGACCATTGTCAGACCACAGTTCCCCATCTTTGGAAAATGTAACAACCATAACCAGCAACCACATTTCAGAGCAATGAAGAACTTCACATAAAAAATGCCATTTTGGCCCAACACAGCTTGATTCTGACTCTGATGACATTCCTCCATGACTTCCTCTGGGAGAATGTGGTTGACTTTAATGAAGTAGCAGGAAAATTACCCGGATGGAAAAGGAGCAACATATCCAGTTGTCCCTGCCTCTTTTTTTTTTTTTTCCTGGGTCCCTAGTCTCTCCTGCCCCAATCCCACTGGTGCTTCCTGAGTTTTCCAGCTCCAGTAGCCACCAAAACTGTTGTATTTTGAAATGTGTAAAATTATTTCTGTCCTTGGTTTTGGGGAAGATATAACTAGACTATTTAAAACTAAGAAACATTGTAAATATACAACAGAGTAGTTTCTTATCCTAACTTATTAAATCCAGGCCAAGCATTGATTTAGCTGGTGCAGCTTTAAGGGGCACCAACGTTGATTTCTTTTCTCATCTCCGGCTAGGTTAGGTGAGAGGCAAAGTTCATCAGTTTCAAGACCAAGGGGAAATTGGGAAGATATGGCTTCCAGGCCTTGTGGGATTCTCAGTCTATAACAGAATCTGCCTCTAAGTGTCTCTGGATGAGACTTCCCTCACCGCCTTCCCTCTCTACCTCTTTGGCCCTGAAATCCAACACACGTTGTATCCATAGTCACCCTGATTCTTGCTAAGGGACTCAGGCTCATGGTGGCAGGAAAGGGAGCTTACACTTTTAGTTACATTTGCTGCATGCCAGGCACTATCCTACAGACATTGCATATGTCATGAAGAAAGGCAGCAAGTAAAGAATGGAGTTCCCTGACTGGTCCTCAGATATTTCTCCCTCAAGCTCAGAATAATGCCTGGGCATTTAAAAGATGGCAAGAGTGCCCACTGGTACCTCCACCACCTGCATGTAATTCAAAGTAAAAGAATGCTAAATCATAAAACAAAAAACATATACACAAATTAAAACTTAAAAAAACAAAACACTTCCTCCTGGTACTCCTGAGTGTAAATTTTAGATAAGTCCATTGAAGCGTAACTTTCATCTCTAGATCTCCGTGAGACTGTTGATTGGCTGTGGAAGGGAACAAGATATCCATGCTTTGGTAATGTTGTAAGCACAAGCTTAGTCTGCCTAGCGTATTACCCAGTACAGCCTGAACTTCAGGTGACCCTATGTTGGTAATAAATGCTTTCTTTGGTCCATCTCATGAAGTTCCAGATAGCTTTGACCCCTACATGGCAGAGTTTTATCCTTGTTTCTCCAGCTTGCTCAAATATGCCTGAGACAGATTCTCTGAGTTATCGTTAATGCTGATTCTACCCAATGGCGAAGGTATAAATCTTACTTCTACATTTTTATAGCAGCATCTAATAGTCTCCCTAATGGATAGATGAAACCTTAATGGTGGGTACCATCTTCTCCATATCATATCAGTGTCTATCCTACCTGCTGGGTACGTCACACTTTTCCTAAGTTCTCTTAGCACTTCCCTTGTTACTTTGGAAAGTAGGCTGTTAGTCTAATTGCCATTCCTTTCTAGGTATTCTGTCTTCACTCTCTTACTGCTTTTCAATATTTGTAGTCTTTGTTCTTTTCAATTTCACCATGAAACGTCTTGTAGTTTTTTAGTTTGAAATTCATGGAGTTTCCTGAATTTGAAGATTGGAGTCTTTCATAAATAATGGAAAATACTCATTTTTTATCTCTTTGAACATTGCCTCTCCCCCATTTTCTCCTTCTGAAACTCTGATTAGATGTATATTAAAACTTCTTGCTTTGGTCTTCTTGTGTCTTACTCTCTCTTTTATATTTTTTAAACTCTGTTTCTCTATACTGTATTCTGTCTAATTTCTTCTACTCTTATT
>JAQZBX010111705.1:0-10259 GCA_029593785.1 Cabassous unicinctus
GTAGGCTTCCAATTATTTCATCTGTGCTAGCCAAATGTACCTGAAGGTACCTGAATAGGCATTTGCAAGGCCCACCAACTTCCCCCCTGCTAGAGGTGCAGCTGAAGCCTAGGCTAGGGCTGCAGGCCAATCTGGGTGAAATGAATCAGTCTCTACCATCTCCATGATTTTCAGTCAGCTTGGCTATCCCTCATGCTGGGGGTCAAATCAAAATGGTGGCTACCCACCCCCTTCTGACTTGAACAGGTTCAAATGTTAGCTGTTCTTAGGGTTATACTTTAGCCAGCCAAACTGACTAATTAGTAACTGACATTGGTGGCCAACGGTCTCTTCCTGCCCTGTTTTTGGGAAATGGAGCTTCCGATTTCTGCCATAGAATAACTACTGGGGTGGATTGCGCCACCAAAGTAGGATGATCACCGACCTCCGTGGTGTGGCCTGTTATTTCCCAGAGAGGCTGGTGCAGCTTCTCCCAACTTCTTCCCTGTCTGAGGTGGGCCTGGGGCTTAGGTTAGTTAGAGCTGCAATCTCATCTAGATGGAAAGAAGCTGGTCCTACCAACACCATGATTTTCATTCATCCCTGCTTCCCTCATGTCAGGAGCGGAGTTAAGATGGCAGCCGCCCACCTTTTTCTGACTTGGACAGTTTCAACTTTAGCTGTTCTTAGGATTATACTTTAGCCCGCTAAATTTATTAATCAGTAGTTGAAGTTGGTGCCCAATCATCTCTTCCTCCCTCATTTTTGGGAAGTGGAGCTTCCAATTCCAGCCGCAGAACATCTACTGAGGCAGCTTGTGCCTCCAGTGGAGGATGTGCATGGGCATGAAATGCTCTACTTATGAATCTTCTCTGCAGATGGGCAGTCTCCTCCTTCCACTCTTTCAACCATGCTTCACGATGCACTTCTGGTCTCCTGGAGCTCCCAAACAAGTCCTTTATTAGCTCTGGGTGATTACTAACTGCCCTTTAGCAGGAGCTGATTCTAGGAGCTCTTAACTCTGCTGCCATCTTGCTGTTGTTCATTTTTTAAATTTTGAATTCAGTTTTCATTTACTATATTGGAAGTAAAATCAGGCTTACATTGACTAGAAAAATATGATGTCTTCTAATTACGGTTATATTAAAAGGGGTTTGTTTGCAAGGATATTAAAAGAGTAAATTTATGTGGTGTGGGGTGGTTGTTCCAGATGCAATGTTTGTATAAGGAGATTAATTTGGATAGAATGTAGCTTAAGAAGAGACTTTATTCTCTCCCTTATTTTAGCTGCAGTATCAGCATCATGATTAAGGGTTGACTTCTAGCCACATCTCCATCAGTCAGTGCCTGGTTAAGTGGAACATAACCTCTTTGTATCCCATATCTTTTTCCTCCTACTCCATAATCCTTATAATAAAACTAATGGATCTTACCATGTGAAAGATCTTGCAGCAAATACTTCCCATGAATTACCTGGCTGGAAAACATATCCCCTCGTATTTCACCCCTTCCCTACTCCATCTTTACACCCCAGTCCTCCAAATTACCTGGAATAGACTATTTATTTGTGATTTTCACTTTGAGCATCACTGCCACTGGAAAGTCTTTAAATTTCCAATATCTGTGCTGACTGCTTCTCACTTGTGCCACCATAACCAATAACAGTTAAGTGTATCTTAGCACTTTGAGAAAGTAAGTTTGTTGAAATCAGACTTTTTAATTTTGCTGTCTACCACAACTAACACAAGCCTAAACTTGTGCTCAACACCTAAGAAATACTGTTGTATTAATACATTTGCTAATACATTCAAAGCTTTCTTCTGTCCATTCTGTCTTATTTGAATTTCATCTTGAAATTTCCTTGTTACTGATTTTAGTTAAATTTTCATTGAGGTTTTTTTTGTGTTTGCTTGTTTGTTTTTGTTTTTACAGTTGAATTAGGTTTTCTGCTAGTGAATAAAGTCATACCATGAAACTATCACCCTCTCTGATTATGTGATTACCTTCTTTCTTGACCAAACTCTTCACTGGCACCTTTTCCTTGCTTTAGCTGCCAAGCAGATAAATAGTTTTATATTTGTTCCTGATTATTTCTGTTTTCTTGAGGAATGTGTCAATAAGATATTCAAAGCAGAAGTCAAGGAAGTTGCGTATATGAATATATGATTTTTACATGCTATCCATTTAAAATATATTGTAAATATTTTTCCATCATTATAATGACAAACACAATTTTATTCCATTTGATTTCAAACCACTGCTTCATGTAACACCAGATTTTAAATTTCTTCATATTTATAAATTCTTGTTTTTCAAATTTTCATCTATATTAAAATAGCTTCATGAATGTAGTGGGAGTTATAAACCAATTTTCACAACATTTTTATGCAAATTTTTAAAGAAAATAGAAAAAGCATATTTATAAATATCTGCAAAAAGCATATTTTAATAAATATTGTTGCATAATTCTTTAACAACTTTATAATTGCATCCACACATAAAGCACTAGTATATCATGTGCTTTTTTCCTCAAAATTATTGACACCTTTGTTTGATACAGGTTTCGTGCCATTGTCTCTTAATTCATACCATGGAATTGTCAACTGTTCCATTTACATTTAATACTTATGCTAGAAAACTGGATTCATCCTTGTCTTCTTCAGATACATATTTTTTCCTAATTTTTACTACTTATGAATCTTTGACACATTTTTTCATAATACTTTTAAAACAACGTTTAAGAACTTCCTAATTCTTGATTTTTTTTCTCACCTATCATAAAATTTATTAGCATATTCAAAAGATTTTTATTCTTTAATTAGTATATCCAAAATTTGAGTTTCTTTTATATAGGTGAATAGAAAGCAATTTTCCTAACAAAACACAATTAATTTGTTATAGGGATGTGTGTTAGTCAGCCAAAAAGAGTGCTAATGCAAAGAACCAGAAATCTGTTTGCTCTTATAAAGACTATTTATTTGGGGTAAAAGCTTACAGTTACAAGGCTCTAAAGAGTCCCACTCAAAGTTACTTCCTTACTAAACTGCTACCATATATTGAAGCAAGATAGTGGGTGATGTCTGCATGGGTTCAGCCTTGCTCTTCCTCATATTGCTCTGTGGGCATAGCTTCTTCCAATCTCAGCTGTAGGCTGAGGGGCTCGTTTCTTTCCAGCTCAACTTCTCAGTTCTCTTCACAAGGTCAGCTGTAGATTCTCAGGCCCATCCCTCTTTCTGGGACCACACAATCAAATTTCATTTCTCTTCCGTGTGTGTTTGCTCTCTCTATTCCTCTGTGTATATCTTATTCTGTGTTCTCCTTGAGTGACTGTCCATTACATAGACCACAAGGGAGGTGGGGACTCAAACTGAGTTGCACTAATGATGTGGTCGAATCAAAGCCTTAATCTTGATTTAATTAAGTAAAAATGAAATCTCAGATTTTAATACAATCAAAGGGGTATCATGCCCAGAAGAACAGGCCAGTTTACAAACATAATTAATATCTCTCTTTATGGAAATCATAAATAATATCAAACTTTCATTGTATGACTGGTCACTTCAATTAAATCCCCAAGGTTAATGTCACCATCATTAGGAAGGAGGAAAGTCAATGGTATTTTTGAAGGGCTGTGACATTCCATGGAACTGTAAGGGATGAACCAGAATAGCTACAACAGATAAATTTACTTGAAGGGAAGGTCAATTTTCAGCATTCCTACAACCTTCAAACCACTTCTCTACAACCCAGAGGCATCTTGAGTAGTAGTACATGGTAAGGTGCTCTTTCCTATATCCACTGGGTGTACTAAAATACACTTCATTAATTATATTCATTAATATTTCTAGTTTTTAAGAGGCAAAGTTTAAGAAAATAGTTGAATCTTTCAAAGGTATTTTTATTCTGAATAAAAATATGCAGGTTAGCTAATTTTGCTAATAATTATTAGCTAAAAAGTCATATGGGCAATTTTAATGTAGATAGACTATTTTGTTGTTTGTTTTTTCTTTAAATTGTGAGGATGTGGAAGAGAAAACATTTCATTGTCTATAAATTCAAATTGCCTTTATGTAAACTATCCAAAGCATCATTTGAAAATATCCAATTCAGAGATCTGTGAATTTTTATATAAAAATTCAAATAACTAATTGCATCTGATTTGGGTATAACATGTCAATTGTGCTTCTCAGATGAAATCTTCATATAAATCTTCCAAAGATGAAAGTAAATGAAATCATGGCCACTGTATGTACTGTTCTGAGAGTTAATATTAGTTTCAGCTGATTCTTTAACAATAATAATCGTAAAGGCTAATTTGATGAAGAGGATCCTTTTAGCAAAGGATTGTGTGGAATCTACTTGTCACTCTGCTTATGACCACCTCTTGCCCTCACCCTTGCTCTGGGAGACAATAAAACTCTTTGAGCTTTTTCATTTCAGCACACTGGGATTGTTTTCTAATGAAGGAAACTTCAGTCCCTTTTATGCCTAGGAAATATCATCTTCTCTCCTTGGTTGAAAATAAAATATTGTTCAAATACTGACCACTCTGGCTTTGAAAGAATTGATATTATAACATTCTGGAGAACATGAGGTACCTTTCCACTTACAAGATTTGCATCTGATTTATTTGTTAAACCTGAAATTAAATAATACCAAATAGGTCCTTGGTGAAGCAGATTCAAAAGTCACTAATCAATCCTCTTTCTAATGAATTTGGGCAAAAATCCTGAAAGATGCAGATGTAGGGACAGTGTCCTTAGAATCACAAGATGCAACAATAACAGCAGATACAGGTGAAGATGCTATGGTAAAAAAAAATCAGATGGTGAAATACAAACATGCCATTCCTGCATTTTTTCTTACCGTGTAAGGCAGTTTCAATAATAAGAATTCCCCACCTGCTTTCCCAAAGATCAGTCATAAATAACAATAACAGAATAGGAAATATTTGAAAACTCAAAACTAGCGATAATATTTTACAATATAAGCATAAGTATATGAATATTTAAGAAACAAAAATACACTTGATGTTATTTATATTTGTAACTTGCTTTTTCACCAACTTGCCTAACCTATTATCATATTAAGAATCACAGAGTTGCATAATACCTAATAATTATTTTTAGCAATTTTTAGTATTCCATTAACAATTTAAACAAATCTTTTAGTTTTAAATATGTGTGCTAAACTCACTGTTATTTTAAAACGACTTCATAGTAGTAAATTGCATGCCTCTATCATATTCTCTAAAGTTTTAATTCATTCTGCCTTTTTAACAAATAGCAACTGTCAGAGAGAGCACTTAGATAAATTTTTAGAAGTTGCATTTCTGGATTAAAATATGTTTACTTTTCACAGATTTTCATTGAAATTACCACCATGGCCTCAAAACATAGGTACCAAATTATACAGTCAAACTTTGTTTGTGGGCCTGGTTTTGTATTTACATTCAGTTTACTGTTTACGACTGTGTTTAATGGTCATATATGATGCGATTTTTTTCATCAGTGACATTTTTTAAGTTTTGTTCTTAGGTTATTTTTGATTTATAGAAACTCATATTACCTATAAGTATTATATTTAGCTTTTTTTTCTAAATTGCTCTCATATTTCCATGTTAATTCCTAAGTTTTTTATACATCAATGTTATTTTAACAGGTTCATACCTTTTAATAAGAATGATATTATTTTTGATATTAATTTCATACCTTTCTACCTATGTATAACTTGGTACCTCTACAGAATTTACCGATTTTACTGTTGTATTATATAGTAGTTGCCCTTAATATTTAAATATAAATATTTGACTTTATAAATCAATGTGTAGATGTGGTTTCTCTTTTTATCTTCCTCTCAAAGAAGTAAAGATGTTTATCTTTCAGTTTTCTTTTTGAAGCACTTTTTTGCTTTCTGCCTTTTCTCCCTTTTTCACCATTTCTTAAGATATAGTCATACAGTGCCTTATATCAAGAACTTTAGACATTTTCCTTCCTAAGTAAACTTAATTTTGGATGCTATCATGTATATATAGTATTTCTATCAGGGAATGTATACTTTCATTTCACAGTGATTACTCATTTTGATGTTCACTGTTGCTTTACATTCTCCATGTTATTTCTTTGGATTCAATCATTGCAATTTTCTTTTCTTAACTGACCATTTGCTTTAGTACTTTCTTGAAATTTTGAATGTAAATGACAACTATTTTTGCTTTGCAAATGGTTATTTTGCCCTCACAGATGAATGATTTTTTGCTATCTTTGCCTTGTTGAAAATCTTTTATCCAAGGAATTTAGAGATTGTGTAGAAAGAGAGAGAGAGAAAGACAGAGAGGTAGCAATGTAACAGATCACAGCAAATAGGTTAAAAATGTAGCAAGAGAATAGATGTAAGTACAATTAAAGCAAAAATTAGAGGAATTATAAATATTTTAAGGGTTGTCAGACTGTAGAGAAAACAAAATCCAACCATATGCTATTTATCAGATACCTATTATTAACCATTTACTGTATATAAGAGATGCTTTATATATGTACACAAAATGATTAGAAGTCTAAAAAATTATGGAAAGATATGTTCTGCAAATATAAATCAAAAGAAAGCTTTAGCAATTATACTATTATTAGACAGAAAACTTCAGCAATAGGCAATACTTTTAGAGAAAAAGACAGATGTTTCATAATAACAAAAGAGTCAATCTAATAAGATATAACAAGTGTAAATTTGTAAGCATTTTCTAATATAGTTCAAAATCTATAAAGCCAAAGGGACACTACTAAAAAAGAAAATGAAAAAATTCACTTACATTGTTGGATATTTGAACACATAATTCTCAGGAAATGACAAAAGTAAATAAAAAATCAGTAAGGGTAGAGATGATTTGATATCTTGTCTTTATAGACATATTTAGAACATTAATCTTAGCAATTGCTTAATATATATCATTTTTATGTATACATGCAACATTTACTAAAAGATTCCATATGCATGGCATTAATAAAATGCTCCATATTTCTAAAGAATTAAGGTATTACAGAATAGTTTTGACCACAGTGAATTAAACTAGAATTTAATAACAGAAAGATAAATATGGAAATTAAGTAACATGTTCCTAACTAACATGAATCAAAGAAAAAAAAAATGAAAATGAGGATTAGAATGTATTTTGAATGGAATAACAATGAAATCTGAAATATAAAATTTTGCTGAATTTGGCTAGAGCAGTGTATAGAAGGCAACCCATATTTTTAAGAACATATTTTAGAAAATAGATATGTTGAAAATCTAGTGCCTAATTTACATTTTAAGAGGCTAAAAAACAAACAAATTAAAACCAAATAAAATAGAAGGAAGAATATAATAAAAGTAAAAGCATAAATCAATGCTATAGAAAACAAATGTAAAATAAAGAAAATAAAATTAAAGAATTGTTTTTTGAAAGATTAGATTGAAAAATTCTTGCATGTGGAGACAAGAAAATATAATGAGAAAAAGTGGAAAATATATAAGGAATGTAAAAGGAAATATCACTCCAGACCAGACACATACTAAAATAATGAGAACATTTTGAAATACATTAGGCCAATAAATTTGACAATTTACATAAAATAAACATATTCATTGAAAAGCACACCTGAACAAAACTGAGGATAAATAATATGAATATGCCAATATCTTTTTCAAATCATTAAATCTGTAATCAATAATATTCACACAAATAAAATTCAGTCCTAGATGGTTTCACTTGTGAATTCTTCCAAACATTTTAAAAAGAAATAACACTAATTTTATCTCATTTCTTTTTTTAAATTTTTATTTTTTTAAAAAATACTTAGATTATACATATGTCAAATAAAAAATGTAGACAATTCTCATATGCCCTGCTCACCACACCTCCCACATTTTCCCACATTAACAACATCCTTCATTAGTGAGCTACATTCACTGCAATTGATGAACACAGTTTGGAGCATTTTGACTAAGCAGTGGATTAAAGTTTGCATTGTAGTTTACACTCTCTCCCAACAAACTCTGTAGGTGATGGCAAGATTTATAATAGTCTGTATTTGTAAGGGCAAGGTCATTCAGGACAATTCCCAAAGGTCAAAAACAGTATAAAGTGGCTCTTCTACATACTGGCAAAAAATAAATAAATTAGAAAATGAAATTCATATCATAATCCATCTATAATAACAATAAATCATTAAGTGTCTAATAAAGCTACCAAAATACCAAGTTATATGTCTATCAATATTGTGCAAGGCTTGCCTACATTCAGCAATCTACAACTATGAAATAGTTTTGGAAGAAATTAAAGAAAACTTGAATGTTGGCAGGTTGAGTGGTGGAGAAGTATGTCATGTTTTAATGGATTACAACTCTCAGAAATGTAAAGATGTTAATAATTCCCAAACTGACCTGTGGAATCAATGTAATCTTAATTAATGTACCTTAGAGTTTTATTTGCTTTTTTAAATTTTTCATGAAATTGCCAATGTGAATTAAATTTTTATGAAAAACAAAGGGCTGAAAAGGGTTAAGGGATTCTTGGGGAAGTAAATAAAGTAGTTTGAATTGCATCACCAAATATGAAAACTTATTATAAAGCTACTGTAAATAAATCAATGTCATATTGTTTTAAACATAGAGAAACACATCAATGAAATTAAATGATGAATTCTGAAAAAGATTCATTTATGTTCCCTCAGTTGATTTATGGCAAGATTGTCACTGCAATGCAGTAGAAAAGGGTGATCTTTACAATTAATAATGCTGGGTTATTTCGATTTTCATATAGAAAAATGAACATTGTTCTTTACATCCCACCATCCGCAATATCAATTTCAGTTGGACCATTAAACATAGCTTGTAAGATATAAGAATGAAACTTATAGAATATAACATAGTTAAGTATCTTCACAACGCAGGGTTAGGCAAGGATTTATTAAACAGAACACAAAGATCTGTATCACCAAAATAAATGAAATGATGAATTGGACTTTATAAAAATGAAGAACTTTTGTTTTTCAAATACAACATAAAGAATGTGGAAAAGCAAGCCACAGATAGGGGAAAAAATTCAAAACATACACATGAAAAAGGACGACTATATAGCATATGCACAAAACTTCTAAAAATAAATTTATAAATGAGAGACAATCTATTATAAAGAAAAACAATTTGAAAAAGAACTTCACAGAATAGGCTATCTGAATGTCCAACAAGCATATAAAAATGTGTTCAACATCATTATTCATCAGATGGCTAAAATTAATAGATTTTAGTTACATGTCAGCAAAATTTTTTTTAAAAATTCAAACTCCCATTCATTGATGGTATGAGAAATAATTGATAGAGTATTTTTAAAAATTGTTAGGCAAAATCAACCAAGCTAAACATAATGACTATCATGTAGTTCATCAGTTCCATTCCTACTTATATATTCTAAAGATATGGGTACATATATCCACTAAAAGGTGTGTAAAAGCAGTCTTATAATATTCATTTATAGTAGCAGCATGTTAGAAATTGCAAGTATCCATTAACAGGAAATGAACAAATTAATTGTGCTATATTTGTACAACTTAGGGATGAAAGGGATAAACTGCTAACAAAATAACTTGGATGAAAGCCTCAGATGTAATGCTGAGTAAATGAAGCCAGAGCCAGGAGAATACCTTCTGTGCATTTCCAATCATATAATGGCCAAATAGGCAGATTAATCTTTGTGCTATTACTTAGCATAGCAAATACCTCTGGGACTAATTGACCTGGATGGACATGAAGGAGATTTTTGGGTGCTAAATATATGTTATATCTGGTACTGTGTGGTCATTAAATGAGTGTATGGAAATTCATCATGCTCTATATGTTGAAATATGTTCCTTATAGGCCACTCCGCCTAGACCAGTGATCATCCTACTCTGGCTGCACAAGCTGCCTCAGGAGCTATTCTGTGGCTGGAGTTGGAAGCTCAATTTCCCAAAAACAGTGGAGGAGGAAATGGTTGGCCACCGAATTCAGCTATTGATTAGTCAGTTTGGCTGGCTAAAGTATAATCCTAAGAACAGCTAAAGTTTGAACCTGTCCAAGTCAGAAAGAGGTCAGTAGCTACCATTTTGACTCCATCCCCAACATGAAGGGAAGCCCAGCTGACTGAAAATCACAGTGACGGTAAGGAACGGCTTCTTTCACCCAGATTGGCTTGCAGTCCTAGCCTAGGCTTCAGCTCCACCTCTAGCAAAGAGAAAGTTGGCAGGCCTTCCACCAGTCTCTCC